>JAQGAF010001565.1:0-29684 GCA_034687865.1 Kryphioiulus occultus
CTACCAGAGGTGTTCGCATTACAAAAAGCAAACTAGTTTCGGTTGTCAAACTAGTTTAATAGGCTCAATGCGAACAGTGTATTAGGGAAAAATCAGCTATTAAGGATTGGGCAAGGAAGTTATCACTATTTTATCATTTTCCTTCAAACTTTTTTAAGATTCATTATCGTTTTTCAAAATTCTAAAAAATGCCAATTAACATTATACAAAATCTTTACTTCATGCCTGACAAAATATTCTCTTCACTGTAGGGCCAACTAAAATTTAACTGTTTCTTATAAAAATAACAAGTTTTACGAAATTTGTAAATGAAAAATTAAATTTAGATAGACAATTGACTTTAACTATGTAATTAACAAATTTTCGAATATTTTTTTGTGAAATCTTTGTGTATGGTGTCCCTTATTTGTCGTTTCTACCCCACTACAAGACTTTGCGACATTTTTTGCTAATTTGGACACTTTAAAATCTTATTAGGCAAATTTGGTTTTACAAATTCACTTAAAGAAAACGAATTGACTGTCCCATTTGCTTTGTTTTAAACTACTGAATGTTTTTGCTTATATGTATTTCGTTTTGTTTTTAAGGAAGAACAACTTTGGCTTTCAATGCCTCGTTCTTTAATCATGTCTGCCCAAACGAGTAAATCTTCAGATTTAGGTAAGATAATTTATATGTAAGTCTATATGACGCGTTTGTATGAAATCAAATTAAGCTAGTTTCTTTGTCTTACTTTCTAAAATGCAGTAGCATCAATGAGCAAAAAATCCAACTAATTGTGACCCAATGGAATTGTGTGATTTTTTTATGTGTATGATATTTCAATTAATCTAGCTGGAACTTCATAGCAGTTTCTAAGTGTGCATTTTTGGCTTCAATTTAGAATACTACATTAGCATGCAAAATTGAAAATTTTTGCCTTTTTTAAAAAGTTAAATTACAGTAATTTAATGCATAAAGGTGTATCCTTGGTCATACTTAGCTTATCAATAAAGCACTTCATAAAAGCTGGAAGTATGCAAAAAATGTGATGCAACCGATATCATTACTCCACTCAGGGCACTAAATATATACATGTACTTATCATGTGGATTTCTGCAGAAAAATAAACGAATGTGTAACAACACAAATTCCATTTCTGTTTCCTTCCTATAATCGACGATAGGTCGAATTGAGGAAGGTTAATCTCCTTTTAAATTTTCAAAGTTCCTTTCTAAAATGATATACAGGGTGTTCCGAAAAGGACTTTAGGAATTTGAAAACGTCTAGAAAAATTTCCAGTGGACATACAAAATCGGTTATGGTGTCATTTTGTAGCAAAGTATTTCAAGTTTTATGTGAATGTGGAACTTTAATGTCACTGAGAACAGGAACGAGCTTACGTGCAAAATTGCACGCGGGAACTCGCATTTCGGATAAACGAATTCACTCTGCACCCTTCAATGAGCCATTTTTTTCTGGCGTTCGGCTAAATGCGAGTTCTCGCGTGCAATATTTTGCACATTTCACTTGAAATGTTTTCCTACAAAATGGCACCGGTTTCAAAGTTGTAAAGTCCTTTTCGGACACCCTGTATAATGTTCTTGTCAAGGTACACTTACCTGTATATTGTTGGACTCTTATTGGATCTAAGCTGACGTTAAAACGTTCTCTGTAACGTCATGGCCCTCGTCGATATCCATCACACCTGCTTTGAAAAGCTAGGATTTGAAGGATGTCGCTATGGAATTTCTGATCATCTTAAACTATATATTTTGTTTCTTTCAGTTGACGTGCTTAAAAATGATCGAGTATCCCAACAAATGCCAAATGTAGCCTTATCTCTCTACTTGTTGGAAGAACGCTTGAATCCAGGTTCATTCTGGACGGCTTATTTCAGTATCCTTTTGACGAAGTTAAGTTAGCCCTTTCAACACTGGTGGCACTTTTGAGTATCAGCGATTATTTTATAATGGCAATGAACGATAATGAATGTTCATAGTGGTAACCAAAGGTTTAAGTAACATCTCTTCAGGTTGTACATTTCTTTAACTCTTCCATTTAGATATTTTGCCTTCAGAGTATAGTACAGTTTTGTACTTTAACCCTGAGGAGATGGAACTTTTAAAAGGCTCACCCTGTTTAGGTTTGTATTTTTATTTTAATTGCAGCATTAAAAAATATTTGTTAAACGAAGGGTCCAAGTCTTTATTGCAATCACTACCTGCAAAGATAACCGTTAGTAAAAAGTCCTTGTTTTATCTGATACTTACTGTATGTGAATTTAATGTGAATAATGATTTTCTATATGTATAATTTGTTCAAATGGGCATGAATAATTTTGTGAAATTTTAAATTCTCCAAGGTAAGCAACCAAATTCCTTTGGAGAGCTTTGCCCAAATTCAGATCAGTATCAATGGAAAGGGCATAATTAGGCTGTGGTCAGTTCTGTTGGATGACAAATAGATCAGTCAGAGATGTTCATAGTGGTAGCTAGTTGACAATTATTTTTACTAAGTTAAAATGCTGAAATTGATTTACTATGTCCAGTGCAACTAGCTCTGCACATTGGTTGGTATTTGCTTGTAGTTTTGTGCTACTTTACAGAACTGCAAGAACTAGATAATCCAGAAAAGAGCATTAAAAATTATGTTATTTATATGTGAAATATGGTCAAAAGATTTGTGAAGGATCGTAGTTCTTTTAAATGCCAAGATAGACATGTGCCGTTTAGTTTTCACAACTTGTCTTCTAAGTATTCATGTGAGCAAGTTGGTTGGAATGTGTTGAACCTGAAAACGGATATGCAACAATTGATAAACATCTGAGTCCACATTGCTCACCCCATAGTAGCCTAGTACGGCAGCTGTTACTGTTGATAAGAGAAAATGTGAGAGTTGGAATTTTAATAGTGACAACACATCTATAAAATCGCAGTGAACTGCGAAACGATGATGCCATTTATGCCAAATGTGTGGGTGACTAACTAGCATATTTCATAGATAAAGAAATACTACTTAAAACTTACAATAACAAGATGAACTTTGGTTGTTGCTACTTGCTGGTCTAATCCCAGTGCAAATGAGCAATGGGATGCAGTGCATAATGTGCAATTCATCCAATTGCACATTTGCATTGGGATTGGTCTGGTGTACCGGTACGAGCTGGTCAATGTGCATCTTGCGCACTTTGGTGTTCTCCAATGTTATGCTGATTCACCACAAGCCTCCACAAGTGCTTGATTATAATGTTGTACTGTAGCACGAACTCTGGCACTTTCAAGTTTTACCCAATCAACTTCCAAAGTTTATCTTGTTACTGTTCACCACATGGATGACCACCGAAAACGTGGTATTAGCGAATTGCTTTTCACTTCTATTCTATACCTCCCAACCCCCATAAAACACCTGTAAAACAATTAATGCCTCTTTTCCTTCTTGGTTGCTTACAGAAGAAGCCCTAAAACAGTATCGGCACATCGTTAGGCAGTATGCCTATTACTGGCAGTTTTTCCAACGGAATCGAGACTCTCGTAATCTGCATCTGAAAAATAAATTCACTTTCAGCAATTACAGGTAGGATAAACTAATGTTTTATGCATGCTAACTTTGGCCAGAGCACGGTAGATAAACGTTTGAAAGAGCTCAACTATTTGTTACTGGTTGCGAGAGATTACTTTCAATGGGAAAGTTTGCCTGTAGCATCTTTGGATACAGCATAATGGTTTTGAAATATCGCTTTTCAACATACTGAGTAATAATTCTTAGCCCCAAGGAATTCAAACTTGTCTTTCGTACCATTCTGTTGAGCGAGTGCTAAGATGGTTGACCACAATGCTTTAGAAGACAATCAGAAATGCTAAATCTGCAAGATTACAATTTGGAAAACAATTATAAATAATCTTCCCAAAGATATTGTTGAAAACGTTTGATTTTCCAAATGTAATCAGGGCTGCAGAGTCGGAGCCTGAGTCGTGAGTCCATGTTCTGGGTGCACTACTAGACCCTCACCTCGAAATGTTCCAATTTTCTACCCAATACTTTAACTTGAGTAGAGGAAACTGCACAAAAGTTTCAGCGAAGTTGTGAAATACAACTGCAATTAACTATGGCAACTATGCAAATAATTGAGCCATTTTTAATGCTTTATTAAATTATCATAACTGTTAAATTTAACTTCCACCATTTACATATAGAATAAGTCGCTAGCCATCAAATATTCAAATATAACTTTCGCATTGAATGTTGGATTTGTGACATTTATTTTTTAATAAATAAATGGTTAAAGTTAAAAATAAAAAAAACATTCTTAGGTACATGTAACTGTTTAACTTAACTAAACTGCAGTTGCAGAATTTAAATTGTTTTATTGTGAAATGAATTTGCAGTGTGCTTGAAATATAGCTGCAGCTTGGTATTGCGTCGAACCCTGAAATTGCCATATTGTACTGAACAACCCAGAAACCCTCTAACATGTAAGTTGCCAATTAAGTGACAGCTGAAATTAACAGAGGCTCTTCAACATGCATGTTTTGTAAGGATTTATAGCCTCCTACCTATACTTAGGGGACGTTCAAGTATTATTTTATCGACTTTGGGGGATTGGCCAAATGATGACGAATGTTGAAAGGGGGAGGAGTTAACCAAAGGAGTCGGAGTCGAAGGTTTGATGGGCCGACTCCACGTCCATCCTTGAATGTAATTCAAAATTTACCATAAAGCGGAAATGAAACTACCTGAAAAATGTTGTAAAAAAATCCATTTTGGCAGTATTAATTTACCTCACTGGTACCTTTAACATGGGTACCAAAATTTCAGATTATCCAGATTGAGATATTGACAACAAATTTGAATTGTCAGGCGAGTATTTTTATTCGCATGAATGCGCATAGCGAATGCGATTACAAAGGAAGACAAAACAACAGAACTTCTGAACATGCAAAAAGTCATACAAAAGCTGAAAATGGAGTATTTACATATCGATAATGGCGTATATCTTAGAGATTGTTTGCAAGATATGCGACACAAACATTTCCCGTAGAGTTGGGCAGTAGGTGTAGTAAGCCACTCGAGTCAGCACTCTGGAAAAGAGTCAAGAGGGCTTAAATCTTATTTTCCGCGAACATCTTCTTGGTTGGCAATTGCAATCTGTAGGCGGGGCATTATTCGTCCATTAAAGTGAAGACGGGTGACAATAATCAAGTACAAATGTACCAAACATGGCAGTAATCAAGTGTTCTTGACAGCTTTTCCTCGGTAGTTCATTTAATTCACAAGCTGATGGCACTAGGTAACACTTGCAATGGCAAGACACAATGCTAAATGCAACTGCTTGATGATAGGTGTTCTAAAATTAACAAAATTATAAACACATTGGCTGGTGCTACAGCTGTATTGTAACACTGCATGAATCAGAAACAACAAACTATCTATTCGGGATATGACGAGTCAATTGTTTGAATTCAGTAGTGTTAGTGTGCTGATGGTTGTCAAGTGTTTGACTGCTTTCACGTCATTATACCTAAACTTTTGGTTGTCAATTTCGACAGCGTTTCATAAGATGTTCCAGAGATTTTTTTTCAGTTCTAAAGGCAAAAGCAAAGTTTTAAGTATTTGCAATTTTTTTATGAAGCCATAATAGTGCTAATCAATCATTCGTAAATGTGCTTGGTATATTATCATTTCATAATGTGGCGGTTTTCAGCATGTGGTCATTTCGCACAGCTGGAATCTCTTTTATCCGATTTCCAGCTCACCATGATTCTCTGGCAGTGACGAATCGTTTTGAGGAGATGATAGTGATATTGCACCATTTTGGGAAGGAAAATGAGACAAAACTGTAGCGCCACTGTTTCTGAATCTTCTTAATATGAGAATGGCAATGAAAATACAGTGCATGGTGTTAAATGAAAGAACATATTGCACAAGTTGTTTCAGCATGTACCGGTAGTACATAACTCAAAAAATTCCATTATACAGGAGAAGCAAATCTGTAAATCGTCTTGCCATAGAACACAATTGTTTCACAAGTGACAAAAATGCCAATCCTGAGAAAACTATGGGTTTCCAAGATGTGCTGCTTTTCTCGGAAGATCATTGCGCCTGACGTAATTAATTCTCATGGTCTTTGATAAAAATACTCCCAATTTTGCATTTTAGCTCGACAAACGCGAGCGACTAAGCCATAGATTTTCCTAAAAAGTTTAGTATGGGTCATTCTATGTTTAATCGACCAATATCAAATGATCGAGTACCATCACATTTCACATTTTCTTAAAAATTTAAGTGCAAACAGGATGCATTGAGATTGTTCAAACCCCCCAAGTATTATTTTTTTAATCTGCAGTACAACAGTTATTGCAGAAGTGACTAATAAACTGTCAATCTTAAATAATGCACAAACTACTGATGGAAGATGATGGTGAGCAGCTGACGTCCACGCCTATGCTACACTTTGTTTTCGTGGGCTTAAAAACCATTGTTTTTCTTGTACGGTTTCCACAGGCATACAAAGGATAGGTTCCGTAAATCAATTAACGTGGAGCTACATTGGTTCAAACTTAATCTGCGTTTGATGTGATTCTGGCAGTTCATTTTTAGGGGAGACAGATTGTTGTGAATACAAGAGCAACCTGTTTCAGAACTCACAGGAAACGTATAATTGTGATTCCAAACATATGTTGCACCTTCAGATGTACCTCTCGGATTAGGAATCCCAATGGTGCAGGATGGTGTTTAATCACTGGCCAACATGGCTATAGTTCCTCAGTATCACTCAACATATACAAGGGTGGGGATGTGGGGTCAGCCCAGCTTGTTGTGGAACGCCGTAGAAGACGTCGAGCTAGAGTTGGACGATTCGGGTGGTGGATAGATTGGCCGGCGAGACACATGTTGCCTCCACATGCAAAACACCATGAGCACGGCGAAGAAGAGGATGGCACAGCCGCCTATGATGCCGCTGATGATGATGGCGCTCGTGGCGCCCTCAGGGATGATACCACCGCCGCTATGGCCTGGCGATGTTAGATGCGTTGCCTCCAAGGAGGCATCTGCTTGGTCGTTGTCAGAGGCAATGACATCGTCCCGGGCAACGTTGTCGAAGTCTAGTAAGGGTGGCACTGTCATGACGTACTCCCGCCTTGTAGTAGTCGGTTCGACGGGTGGGGCGAATGGCGTGACCGGTGGCGATTCTGGGTCCTCCTCCACCGGTTCTTCGACGATCGGCAGCTCTGGAATGACCACCGGGATGGTGGTCGGCTGCGTGAACGCAGTTTCGGTGGTGGGCACCGGTCCCGGCAACCGTCTCCGGATCGTTGGCCGGGGACTTGTGGCCCGGAAGTTTGGGAGACGACGTCTCAGATTCGGTCGCTTCGTCGCAGGTTTCGTGCTGGTGGTTGTCAGCGGTGGTAGCCGGGTCGTTGAGGGATCCGGTGGTGGCTGGGTCTTTGGAGGATCCAGCGGTGGCCGGGTCGTCGGGAGATCTGGAGGTGGTTGAGTCTTTGGGGGATCTGGTGGTGGTTGGGTCTTTGGGGGATCTGGTGGTGGTTGGGTCTTTGGGGGATCTGGTGGTGGTTGGGTCTTTGGGGAATCCGGCACTGTAGCTGCAGGCTTGATGGTGGTGGTTGTATTACTCACTTTCGTGACAATTGCTGGAGCTAAGGCAGAGCGGTTCGGTCCTGTGGTGGTTGACGGTAGTGGAGAAGGCGACGTTGGGACAGACGACAGAGCTGAAGAATGCTTCAGGGTGCTGTCGAGAAGGTTAGCTTCTTTCGGATGCATCGTTGAGGCGATGGGTGCCTTCGTTGAGTTGGAAGTTGAATTGGTCGGTAGTCCTGGGTGAGGTGCTGTGGTGTTTTCTGCCATTGGAACGGAAATCTTAATCGTCGTTTCTGTATCCGTTATCATCTCCTCAGCTGGGAAGAACCCTGGAAAGGAAAGTGGAAACGATCAAGGTTTGCGTTTATGCAAGTAAACCGGCTCTAGGTGAATAAAACCCCTGTTACCATTAATTCAGAGCTAAGGACACTTGGAAGTGACATACTTAATGAATTCTGGTGGGGAAATAGGTGAATCTACTCTAGATTGTGTTGAGTTGGTATATGATAGGGCGTGCTAATATAATAACCTCTATCTACTTCTGTGGCCGAGTTGGTAGTTTTAAATTATCGGTTCAGTGACTTTTTGTGACTAACATCTGAGCTGGTCAAGGGTGGCACTTGACTCTTCTCCAGAGCCTGATGGAGTTATTTAGAAAGTGTCGTCATCTTGACAGCTACTGCAGACCCACGATAGACAACTGGATGATACGAAGGCTGTACGCAAAATGTTTATTTGCAAATTCACGTTTTATTCTCTGCAGCATTGAGATTTTTACTATTGATTACATCCTTAGAAGCACAAAAAATGTTTTTTTTTTTTAAAAATAATTTCCATCAATTTGAACGGCCTCACGCCATCTCGGAACAAAATCATGTCTTCCTGCATGGTAAAAATCTGACCAGACACATCTACAACAATAAGTTAACTGAATAGCAGTTATGGCAACGGTTTTTTGGGATTCAGAAGGACTCCTGCTTGTGGACATAATGCTAAATGGGATCACCAGTAATTCCAACTCGTAAATGGGAACCATGAGGAAATTTCATTCACGGATATATCATGTTCTTCAGCATCAATGATTTAATTGTTGTTATGTTGATGCGCCTATCCAGATTTTACTGTCCAGGCAAATATTCTCTTGCTTCAAGGTGGCGTAAGGCTGTGCGAATTGATGAAAATTACTTTGAAAAATAGTTTTGTGTTCCTAAAGGATATACCGTAGTATCTAACAGTAAAAATCTCAATGCTGTATTGAGTAAAAATGAATTTGCAAAAAAATGTTTTCCCTTACTTTCGGTACGACTCAAATACATCTGACCCGAATCCAGGGTCTGAAGGGTTACAGGGGAAGGTGTCACCATTTTCAATCCCACCCTCCCTAAATGATGACAATCACTGACCAAAATAATTTATAATTGGGGAAGTTAGTTTAAAAATTAGATCAGAAATGATTGATGCTAGCCTACATGTACAGTTCTATCAAAAAATGTGGAGTAATGAAGGGATTACAGCAGGTGAACATGTTATGGAAGCACTACCAGAAATAAGTATAAATGTAAAAGTAGTAACAACTAAGGGTTAACCAAAGGCACATTTTCAAAAAAAAACACTGGGGGAAATTTGGTGGCTAAAACTTTTGCAGTTGTTACTCAATTACTCAGCTACAGCATATACAAGGTGTTTCTGATCTTTCTGTACAGATTGATATGGGGGATAGGGGCAACCAAGACAAACATCTTTTGCTGGTGAATGTGTGGTCGTTTATGTCAAGGTTCACCGCTTTGGGGCGATTACAAGGGGGAATGAACGAGGTGTAAAGCCTAATTGAAATGGCAGAGACTGTCGTGTGTATTCAATCATTTAACTTTTTTGTTCACAAAACATGCTCAAATTGCGCCAAGTAACGTCAATGCATGCCTGACACCTCCCAAGCATTGGACGTCGGACGTCTTGAAAGACTCCCTTGCAATGTCCGATGTCTTTCAAGACGTCCGACATTCAGTGCTTGAGATGAATCATACAGGCATGCATTGAAGCACGTTGCTGGGTGCAATTTTGAGCATACACAGCCCTGCATTCTTATACCTGGTCCACCTACAAATGTAAACGCCCCTAGCAGTGATAGGTGACATAAGCGACAACACAATATAATTGGCAAAAAATGTTTGTCTTGGTGTCCCCTATCACCCTTAGCAAATTTTACAGAAAGATCAGAAACACCCTGTGTGACAGTAACAGCTCAGTTGGACAATAGTTTGACAATGTTGCATGAAAATTGTTGAACATTGCCTTGATGAAACCTTGAAAAAACATTCGACGACGCTAATTTGTGATTATGTATAAGCAATATGGCGCTTATTGGAAGGGATAATTGATCCTGCCAAGACCTGGGCAGCTGCTTAGTGATTTCAAGATGATGACCACTCAACTGCTTAACCATGCAGTGTTACCCACCTTGTGTGAAGTCCTCGCTTAATGCGAAAGCAGTGCCGATGTCTGGCTCACTGTCCACTGTGGTCGAATCGAAAGCTAGTGAGGCAACCGAGCCATCCTTCAGTAAGGACTCTGTCCTCTTGGTGGTTGGCTTGGTGATGCTCACGGTTGCTGGCGTCGTGGCGACCACAGGTGGCGGCGGCACCACGGTGCGACGGATGATGGCATCAAGGTACTCTTCTCCAGGCTGGTTTTGCAAAGGAGGGAAGTTGTCAATGCGCCTTGGAGAGCCGGAGCGCCCCCTGGAGGGCTCGGCGTCGCCCTCACGGATGGCACCCGGATCGAGGGCTAACGATGGCGCCGCTCTCGCGATGGCTTCCGAACTTAAGTAATAGGGTAGCCACGACGAAGTTCTTGGCGTCGGTGCACGAGTTGTTGAGAGGACCTCTGGTGTATACGTCTCTTTCGTGATGTTTTCTTTGGTAATTGGCCTGATGGAAACTGGGCTTTTGTCTTTGACTGCACTGCCCACAGTGCTGGTTGCACTCGCACTGCCATTGACTATGCTTTCCTGGTTTTTCGAGCTGACTTCGGTCTTCACCAGCTTGTTGGTGAAGCTGAGCTCCAGGCTGGGCCTGTTGCTTTCTTTGGTGGCGTCGCTGACATTGCTCGGCAAGCTTCGCACGGAGGGCGCCACCAGCGCCATCAGGAGAAGAGAGAAGAGGATGCGGCCAGCTCTGTGTAGGAGCCTTGGTGGATCCATCTTCGGCAATTATGCCCCTGTTGGCCTGGAACGAGAAAATCAGCTTATTAGCAGGGTTTTCAGATATGAGCGTCGTACCGAATGTAACGCAAAACATTTTTTTTTGTCAATTCGCTTTTTATTGTTCAGCATTGAAATTTTTCCTGTTAGTTACTACAGTGAAGCCTCTCCATGTGGGACACCTATGGTGCATTCTGAAGTGTTCCAATTAGCGAGGTGTCCCAGTTAGAGAGTTTACCAAGTTTTTGAAAACTCGAAAAGCAGGTATGGTCCCATTGCTCTGTCAGTCAAAGTCACTCAAAAACCATACATACACTGAACATCAATTTCCATTTTTCTGACCACAACATTTTCTTTGATTTTGAGTGTATCTTTCCACGAGGGTGTGAAAATTCTACTGACCAGTAAAAAGCAATTTAGCCAGCACGAACTATCACCTAGTTAACAAACAGGGCCGTCTTAGAAGCATGACCTGGGAGATGGAGGTCCAAGCCTAGTCATCCTTGCTTCCTTTCGAATCCCACATGTTCAAACCTGATTCAGTGGGTTATGGTTTGCCATTTTGGCCAAAATCGAACCACTAAAGAGGGTTTTCCTCGTTGGCAGTGCATTAGACAGTTTCACTGTCGAGTTAGGGGGTGGCACACTTATAGAGGTGTCCGACATGAGGAGTTACACTGTACAACATTGAGGGACGCAAAACTATTTTTTCAAATAATTTAGCCTACATCAATTTAAACGGCCTCACGCCATCTTAGAATAACATGTTATCTGCCTGCACGGTCAAAATCTGAACAAACACGTCTAAACCACTGAATACAGTGTAGCAGCTATGGATGCAGAAGGATTACTTGTAGACTTCATGCTAAAAAGGATTACCATTAATTCTAATTCGTAAATGGCAACACCGAGGAATCCTCATTCACGGATGCATAATGTCCTACAGCATCAATGTTTTGCTGATGTGCAGATGCGCATATCCAGATTTTGTGTTCTTAAAGAATGTAGTGACTAACACTAATAACCCAATACTGTAGAATAAAAAGTGAATTTATAAAAAAATGCTCTGCTTTACTTTTGGTATGGTTCTCGTATTTCGCCCATCAAACCCAGGCAACCAGTCGCACCCCCCCTTCTTTTTATGGAGAGGAACCTGCATACATTTTTTATTTGTAAGTAAAATTCACAATAAGGCATCTGTGATTATGGCCTGATTTCAGTTAATTACTGATCCATTTGCTTATAAAAATGCAGAAAGTTTTGTTCATTATTTGACGACACTGTCGTGGTTTTGGCGAATTTCAAATAAGAAAATAAGATCAACACTGCCTTGGTTTTTTGATGAATTTTTCAAGAGAACTTTATGATACTGCGTATGTTTGAAAGCTTGGGTTGTTAATCCATTCCATTTTTAAGTGAATAACTTTGTTTTTCATGAAATTACCTTAATTGATTTTAAGCAGGAACTATAAGCGATGTTTAGGTAACAGGAAAAAGTTTAATATTTTTTTACTTTCACTACAAAACTGCATTCTAATGCAAAATATTGCGGCATGTTGGTTTGTTTTTGCCTATTTTTGACTTAAATTAACGTGATTTTTTTTGTTAAAATTCGACAACATTGTTGCAAGGTATTGAAGAAACTGGGTTCAAAGTGGCGGCAGAAGCAATTGGCTGCGTATAGTGATTCCAAATACGATTGCAAACTGATCATAATGATTGTTTTAAATAATATAACTAGTGCGCCACTATAGTTTGGCTGCAGGTCGGAATACTGATTGCTAACTGCCTGCGAAGCGTATGGTGAATTAGTTATCATAACTTACGGTATACGAAGTGGTCTGAAACCACCACTGAAACCATCACATTTCGTTGATTATCTCTGTGTAAACAGTATATTGCAAGCAGTTTAAAATATATCAGATGGCAATCAATAAAAAATTGAAAGAATATGACTGCTTTTACCGGATAAGTTGGCAAATAATTTCTCAGTTTCCAATCAGTTTATTCCAGTTTTCAATAAATTATTTTTTTGTATGCGAAAGGGTGATAACTGCCCAATCATCTATCGTGGCATATTTTCTCATAAATTATTCGCATGGCATTATGCACCATAAAAACTAATTTTCACTTAAATGCTGCCAACTTTCCCTTTAAATATATAGTCGGTTTCAATATAATAATGATTACAAATTTTTATTTCCCACGCGGTTATTATTAAATTTGCATTCTAATACCGGAAATTGGACGCAGGTAGTTATCAATTTGCTCCAATAGACTTATCAATCGTGGGCTCTCTTCCGATTAACATTAATGCGAATTTATCATCCGTAACAGTTTACTCAACTCCCGAATTCTTGTCTGTTTGGAAAATTGATGTTTTTTTGTCGTTCAATAAAGATCTGTTCAGTGATATTTTAATCGTTAACCGACAAACCTACTGCTTCTCATCCACTGTGACATTTTTTTCGAGTTTTAAAAAAAGCAGGAAAAGAATATTTGATTATCACGTCGAAGATTAGGGGGAATTTGAGTTTGGTGATCTTTAACGCGTTTTAAGAAGCGGTAATTAATGCTGTTAACCTGAATATAGAAAGTCGTCCAGTTTACCAATTGAAATCCGTTAACGGAAAATAACATGGAAATGACATTTAAAATAGGCATTGATACATATATTCCTCTTTTTTTTTGTTTTTAAATGAAAGTGTGCCTTAGACACGTTAAAAATATTCCAAACGTATCGATCTTTGGCATAAGTTATACTTTAATGAGACGGGAACACTTGTTTTAAATTATACATTTTTAATTACCGTTTTAACAACAAGTTTCTGTAAAAGAAACTACGTCTTTAATGAAATCGCAGAGTATGATATCAATATTCATGAAGATATACGGTTTAAAGGGTTTTGTTTTATAGCTCTGCATGGGTGATCATTTTTACATGCTGATTTTCAGTTAATATACAGGGTTGGACAAAATATTTGGTAGGTAATGCGCCCTTTAACCACCACCATCAACCAAGAAAATAATATAAACACTAAGAAATTGAGGAATTCTTGTAGTATTTACATATATCTAAACATGATTTTGACATCTTCCCTATAGTCAGGACAATTACCAGATTTGTACATTGTTCAAACACTATGATGCCACTTGAAACTTCATAGAAACTTCATTTAAAGGACTGTTGAGGTTATATTGATTGTAAAGGGTACCCATCCCATATTAATAAAGACGTGTAACTGTAACAAATGTTTGCATTGTTATGTTCACCCCCATACACATGACCTATAAATATGACTGTGCTGGTGTTTTGGGTTTAATTGAAAAGAGGAAGGGAGGGGAGAAATAATTCGCGTCGCATATTCTGTATTTAATTATAGCGGCCTTATTTTATATATACGTGTATGTATTGTTTATTTCCTTAAAATTCTCAACATTCGTTCTCAACTTTTGAGTACCGCGACCACCTAATTTTAATGAACTTGAGATTGACGGACAGACAGAGATGTAGGACTTTTAAATTTTGTCATTTTTTAAAAATTCCTTATTAATTTATACGTTGCTAAACTAGGGGGTGTCAATACTTAAAAAAATATTGTAATTGAAATAGACTAGTTGATGTGCACGTGTGCATAGAATTGACACCCCCTACTGTCCCATTTTTTTCATAATTTCATATTTTCAAAAAGCCCTGCATGTAATTAAATAAATGTTGGCATTTCAAGATCATTTTATCACATATGTATTCACATATGTATTTCCTAAATGTTTACGTGTTTTTTAAATTGATTTCTCAAAAAGTGCACACATTTGCAGGAATTTTTACAAGACAGTTAACATATTTTCTTGTAATTGTTAACTGTATGGGCCTGTGGGTGATTACAAATGATGTCAACACTTTCAACATATCACTGTGAGTGTAATATTCAACTCAAAGTTTTTTTAGACATCTATTTGTTCTCAATATGTGCATCTGAAGTGATTCTGCATTGAATTGAATCGATTCATAGGTTCTCCATAAGTCTCCATAGTTAGTTCGTGAAATTTGCGGCATTAATATTAAAGATATGGCAATCGAGTTTGCCGCCCGCCTCCAGAGGGCGCTGTGTTTAAAATGCCAGTTTAGGACATATCGCCCTAAAACTGCTGCAATCATCTCTGCCCGGTTCAACGATTTCGTGAATTTTTTGCGGCCGTACTATTAGAGATATGGAGATCGAGTTTGATGGTAGCAAACAAGCATCTTTCAAAGTGTTTTTTTTAAAATCTTTCAGTAGTGATATGTTCCTGCCCTCCGCCTCTATAGGACGCTAAGTTGTAAAATGCTACCTTTCAACTCAGCGATCTCTAGCGGCGGAAGGCGGAAACGTTTCACCACTGGAAAATTCCAAATAAAAATTTGACAGATGCTTGTTTGTTATAATTAAACTCGATCTCTATATCTCCAATAATATGGCCACAAAATAATCCTGAAACCAATGCAGTCATTTGTAAATATGTATGTATGTACATGTACCATATCCTTTCTATTTCGGTATATTTGTACTTCATGTATTTACCCATTTACCCGATGTTCCTATATTTATCCTAAGATTATTATAATGTTTTTTCTGTTTAATTTTCATTAGTTGTAATTTTACTAATTGCAAAGAACATACTCAGATCATGTTTTGTGGCATTACATGTGTCAAACTTCAAATATGACTATGGAACTGTACAACGATCCCATGTAACGTACAAATATGCCCCCCGCTTTTCCTTGGTGTCGTTGTAGATATAAATGCTCTTGAAATACTGCTAACTAAGCCCTGTCATTATGGCTCATGAAATTTGGCACAAATCATCGTAATTGCATGAAAGGAGGTGCACTGTCTTACTTGCGCTATATTCAACTTTACCTTTGTTGTTCTGAATTGCTAATAATTGCAGGTGTTTTTCATGATAAACCATAACGAAGCGGGCTCCAGGCCATCGCATTAATGATGTAGATCCTGGGTATGGATTTCCTAGCACACGCGTGTTGCCTATAGGCATATTTTCCATTAACTGTCTCTGTTTTTGCGAAAAATAAGTTTGCTACCGGGATTTATTTTTTTGTTAGTCATATACACTAGGTCATCGAAGGCGATGTGAACAAAAACATATTTGTAATGAAAGAGATTCTTTGCAATGCTCCTGGGAAGAAAGCGCAAGTGGCCATATTTTGCACGCAATTCCCACAGTTTGTAGTTAAATTGGCCGGTTGGATCAGTTGATATGAAAGCGAAACACAAATGGCTCATAAGTTGGGAATCACAACGTAAAGGGTCATTAAGTTAACATAAGCTACAATGTTACAACATAAAGGAACATTAAGCTTTTCCATGCTCATCGCATGGGAACAAATTGTGCCCATAATTTCAATCCGTTGAATGATAATTTCATGATGCCTAATTGAAGAGAAGAAAAAAATTGTGCCCATGTGTGTGTTGCTTTCGTCTGAAATTCCGATGATTTTGCACAACGTTCTACGGCATATACACAGGGTGTTTCAGAAGTCATGCCACAAATGAAATGGGTGGTAATACACATGAAAACAAAAACAATGTCCCTAATGACCTAGGTTCAAAAATGTCCATTTCTGAGATACTAACCACTGGCAATAACTAACTTGACAATAAACATATTTCCACTGAAATTTTCATTAAAGAAGCATTTGCATTTATGTCATTTAGTACGTTTAGGGGTCTTTGTATCAATTGTACAGTTACATGCAGTTGACATCATGCGGTTTTAATTTGTGCCTTCTGAAAATATCTATCTAAAGATTGTTTACGGTATCTGGTAATGGTGTACTTGTCTAAAACCATACCATCGTAAATTTATCTCTTTCACATTTGAATAAACATCACACTAGAATTAGAGAATTGGCTAGTTTAAATGGATTCCTCCTTGGAGTTTAAAAGAAAACATTGTTAAGCACAAGTCTAAATAAGTCGTAAAAATAGGGGTTATTTTAGCTTCACGTAATACAATTGGGTCGTTTTTTTAAACAATTTAACAAATGAAGCGAACGTTTGAACAAAAGTTTATTTTCGGCTGTTTTCTAAATTTGCCTCACCACCGCCTCGCTTAAAAGTGTATATATTTAACTTTTATAGCTTAGATGTTTGCATGATTTGCAAAAAATAATATTTTTAATTATTCTTCAAATCATTTGGGTGGAGCATGAATGTTCCGATAACCGTGACTGGCTTTTGATGAATTCTTTCAAAATTGAATGACGGATGTAAAATTTTGATTCTTATACACCGATTTGCGCGGTAACATTAATGAAGTTTTGTTAAAGTTGTTATTATTTGGTACATTAAACATCTTAAGTTTCGACGTTTTTATTGGATTTGGTATCATATAGCGATAGATCCATTTTTCATTTCTTCAATACTTTTTATAGAAAATAGTATCAAACATTCTTTTAAAAAGTGGAGTTGCGAAATTATCAGAAAAAAACACAAGTTGGTTTGAATAATTTTCTTTCGTATGCATGTACAGTATAAATTCACATTTCAAATGATAAATCAATATATATATATAGATATTTTTTTGATAAATGGCATTCTCATCAATGTTATAGCCTATCGACTCATATCAAAAGCATTTCATTTCGAAAATAATTTCACAACATTTAGTTTTTAATTTAATTTCGTGAAGTAAAATATAGTTAATTTTTATTCAAAGTGAAATTTTTATGCTTCATTCTGGAATTTTGTAATTCTTAAGCAATGATCTTTTGAATTTGTTTTTCAATTGATAAACTTGTTTTTGAAAATTAATTTTACCACTTAATTCAAAATTAATTAATAAACGATTGAAATAATATACATGTACATGTCAGCTGAAAATTTTAATTAAAGAATGGCATCCTGATATTTTCTTAGCAATTCAATAGTTTTTGGTAAAAATGTGTGAAATATAAATATTTTAGTGAAACACAAAAACTTAATGGAGTAAATTTAAGAGAGGAAGATTAATTTCGCACGAATGCATTCATTATAAAATTCCTTTGTACGAAGATAGTGGAAGATGCATTGTTCATTTGATAAGTTTAATGAGCTTACATGTGCTGATGCATGGAAGATTTTCGGAGATATTTTGCAAGATTAATTTATTTACTTAAAAACTAAACGTTATTACATCTTTCTTTGATATCTTCGGCGCATAGTTTATGGAGCACAACATACATTTACACAACACGATGTCAGAAACATTCTTTGATTTGTTAAAAACGCCGAATTTAAACTTTAAATTCGGTTATACGTGAAAAGTTACAATTTCCTTATAAATGATAAAAAGGGTAATGATATCGCCTTACAGGCCTGGCGTTCTTTGAAATGTACCAACAACCAACCAATGAATTTGCTGAAAAAAGTGAACTAAAAATGTAGCCCTTTCTTTGAAAGTTATGTGTAGATTATAAATGATAATAAGAGCGATTTTAATGAGGATCAAAGATCAGCTGCGGACTTATTATGCATGTAAACTATAATGCCTCTATTTTGAACAAATCTAGGGCAAACCACACCCGCTATAAGCGCTTTCTTTCAAGAGGTAACAAATTCAATTTGTCGTTCAGTCGTTAAAATTGGGTCATTGAACTTTTTTCAATAATACCCTTCTTGCTTCAAGCCTTGGAATCGCCACGTTTTGGTAGCAAGCAAACGTTGCTGGCTTTACACATTTATGTATGCAAGTAATTGTAGCGACATTCTGTGAATCTGTAAGCAAACACGTACTGTACATATTGGCTGTGCCGCACTACACAGAAACTAACCTACCAGAAAATTGAAATTGGGAATTTCTGAAGTAAAGAAATGCCCGGAGGATGCTTCCTTTGATCATTGGGTATATTGAACTACTTTATTGCTTTACAAAATATGTAGTGATTGTCCTCCAGACGTACGACATTTCGCTTATGCTTCAATTAATGACACTCATGATCAATAGCTGGAAGGGATTAAATCTGTTGATACAGATTCAATTAATCTACAGGGTACCCTGTGGGTCCGATTATAATTGGGGATCTATTGCATAAGCCCCATTAAACATTCGCTTAAACCTTAACTATTAAACCACTGTAGACGACAGGACCTTTCACTATATCTCCCATGTCAAATTGTGAATTACAACTCATGCCAACAACGATAAAGATATATTTAAAAAAAGAAAAAAAATGCATATTATAGATTGTTTCATTTTGGTAGGTAGTTTTTTTCAAATTATGATTAATGCTGCTGTATTTTTATCTGTCATTTTGTGTTTCAATTTGAAAATTAGCGCCATTCGAATGAGGATCACAAAATGACAAAGTAGAACCTCTGTAAGTTGACCACCCAAGTGACTATTGCAAACTGGTCAACATAAGGAGGTAGTCAACATATGGAACGAGGCTTGTACTAACACATTTTAATCACAGTAATCTTTCATCATTCATGAATAATCTCATTAAAATGTTCATAATACAGTAACAGTATTGCTAATGTGTTGCAAATTTATCCAGCAATTTCACATACAGTACAGTAGAGTACTGAAAGGTTCCAAAATGAACTCTAGTACCTCTATAGAGACAGTTACTGTTCAGGGGTGAACAGTATGTTTTACAAGCAGCCAATAAATTTAATCATCCATGACTACATGTTGAGACCATGCTGGTCAACAAACAGAGAACAAATTACCATTGTGTGTCAAATTCCAAGTGGTCAGCATACAACATACAGAGGTGCAGGTGGTCAACATAGAGAGGTGGTCAACTTTAGAGGTTCCACTGTATTAAAAATCTAACATTTCGTTTTTTAATAAAGATATCTTTACCTTTGTGGGCAGTATAACCGCCATTCAAAATTTCACTTGGGAAGAATAGGAATCGTCTGTTATTTACCAAAACACTTAATGGGGTAACTAATTTAAGCATGTCCTGAACATATTATTAAATGGCGATGATCGAAATTAAGAATAAAATGTGGTAAAGCTCCAGAGTTTTTTTCCAAGAAAAGGGAATTGCAATAAGCCTATACATCCACACAGAAATTGAAAGCAGAGTGTTTGATTAGGTAAGTTACATGACACATGTAGAAGTCAGGTACGTGCTGACATTTAGAAATGATCTTTCCCGCCTAAAGGTTAATAAGAGGTACAGTCTGGGGATCTCTATAGGTTCTTAGGCTAGCATGTTTTAAATAATATATTGGTGAGGAGGTGCATCAAACGGATGCGTCATCCATTGTGGTATTCGCCATATGTTAGCCAAAATGGTCATATGGAAGCTGCTAAACAACCACGTGAAACTGAGCACCCATATTTTCACCTGTCCACCCACGCGTTGCAAAGAAAATCCGGTCTAAACATTCCTCGTTACTTTCACTTTTGTCTCATTTCATAGGATATTGTTTCCTCGATTTTTTTTTTGCCGACTGAACAAATTCGTGAACTTTTTATAGTATACTGTATATACTTCGTTCGTCATATTTATAAATCGTCCTTTAGGAATATTCACTAACAGAATGGACTATAGATGACGTTGTGATTTTGAAACGTTACCCATAACTAAAATTAAAGCATAGCTAATGGGCATTTCAAGGCACCATTTTCTTCCAGTTGATATTGATTTTGCCGAGGCTTATTCACGGCTTTCATAAATACACGCGCATGTAGTCAATTGTCAATTAACACTATAACCAGTATTAAGCGACGTTTTTAAAACAGAGCAATGAAAACTTCCAAATGTGATGGAAGAAAAATTGATCATAACTCATCTTAAAGATTCTATTTAGCTTTAGTCCTTTAACACTATTGTACTACTTGCGAAAATATACGAGCATATAATGTACATGTTTGAAAACGTGATATGCACATGTAACAACACTTCAGAAAGTAAATCTGAAACAAGTCGATGTTTATACTTTATCACTCCCAAAGGTTCTTCCCCAGTAATAATTTGGTCTTTGGCTCGAAAGTGTATAGTCTAATGAATACATGTATAGTCTAATGAATTCATTTTTATACAGTGTCTCACTGACGTAACAGGTTTTGAAATTAATACTTATGTGGAGGGAGTTAGTGCTTCAACTCTAATATTAACTATCATTGTCTTCTTTCTTTGAAAAACATAAAACTGAATGTTAGTGTCAATTATGTAATTGATGATTGGTGGAACCCAACAAAAGCATTAATTATTTACATGTATATTGTCGATTTGACAATGGAAAACAAACTAGGAACTGCATTCCGTTGTGTATTTTACATGTACATGTAGTTCAAAGTGCAACTTAATTAAATTTTCATAAACTATGCTTGTCAGTTCGTTGTCAGTGAATGTTTTCCAAATACATCTAGTATTTAAGTGGTTTTCACTGTACTGAGTGCCACATACATGTACATGTTCATTATACAAACCACACCATAAACCATAAATCATACTTTCATATTGTATGGTTTGGTTTTTCAGTATTTTTACTATGAAAGTTGTTGATTTCCATTCAAAATTTACTTCTTTAGTTATTCAACGAGTTAAAGATTGGTTTATTACCCAGTTCCAATTACAATCACTCACACCCACTACAAATCTGCAAGTTCAATTTGGCATTCTTCGGTATTGAAGGCCAGAATCTTCTCAAAACTTATAATTTGAATGAAGTCCGTAGAAATTTAACTTTTCCCTAAACATTGTTGCTCACGTGGTTTTATTAATGCTTTCTGACGGCCACCACGCTTTCTTATTTACATTATAACCACAACCCCCTAACTATGCCGTAATCATCAGGTTTACTGGTAACCTTGACCAAACCCTGGGTATCCATGAACCTGAACAGTCTCACGAAGTCTGCTTGTTCCCCATCAAATTACCTATCAGGTGTCCAGGATGCCTATAAACAATCATGGGAAAATTCATTTGAGTACTTTGCTATACAAGTTTCTAATTTGTTTCTAATTCTGTTTTCAAATTGTTATGCTTTTGACGTAAAGGAATCAACAGGCATATGCTCGTATATTGTTATACATGTACAATTCCATAAAAAACCCGAGTAGCATGACGTATTGTGCATTACAGTATGTTGAGTTCTTCAAAATGTCTTAAACATGTATATCCTCATGTTTTCCAGTGTTATCTGCCTTGCAGCTCCAGTATTTCACATGTAATTTTATAGTGAAATTAAAATCACATAATCATGAAATCAATTAATTTATAAGATAAGATAATTTATTTGTCGTATGCAGGTGTCTAATCCTGAACAGAATTTCTGGTCAAACCCGTGTAATGCAATATGTGACATCAACTTTAATTCATTTAAATACTGCAAAACGTTTGTAAACGTTTGTTGACATCTTCCTTGGAAGCCGTCCAGGTGGAACGTCAGCAAAAGGTTGACAGGTCATGAATCTGCAATTCATTTTCGTATATTGGGACTCCATTTTCCTTATTTCACGTTAAATCATCATTGCTGAAGCATTCCGACCTTGGATTTCTCCCAAAAATCATCGCAAAGATTGCGAAAAGTAGATTTTTAAAAAGGAAACTTTATGGGTGGGATCACGTACATGTGTAGTTGCTATTAGCTATGCGATAAATGTGAAGTGGTAGAAAGGGCGGAATCTTCAGCCTCTTCCCACGTGGTTGACTATTGAACGATTAGCAGAGCAGTTGTAAGGAAATGTCTGGTCCTGCATTTTAATTAGATTAATTCGCGCTGGATCAATTCCGCAGCACTTGTAATTGCAGCTCATCAACACCCTTTGAGCGTTTTTAGCGTTTGAAAAAAGCCATTAAACTGCATGCAGCGTGGTTTCATCAGCCCACGGGTTTTACCTGCTTCAGCCTTGACAAGATTACTTAAAACCACAAAACATCGCTTCAACCTTGGAGACAATGGTTATTTCTGTTTCATAACAAGTGAAATAATACTTATAGGTATGCCGGATAATCGTGTTGTCTCAAAGCCAATTTCTTATTTCCACTTTTTGAGAGGTACGAAAGCAAACATGTGCAATTCAACATTTTTGATAGATAGGTATGAGCATAAGCTTATTATGTCGCGAATCTCTTATGGGAAAAAGTGAATGCAAGACTAATTACAAACTAATGGCATTTGTTTCAAATACATGTATTGCCGGTTGGCTTGCAGATATTTGCAAAACTACTAGCAAATTGGTGACAATTGCCGCCAATCTGAATTATACAGGGTGTCCGACAAGGCGTTCACCAATTTGGTTTTTGACATTCTGGCCTGTGTTCTACGATCAATTTATAAAACCACTGCGAAAAATATCGACGGCCTATGCCAGAAAGCAATTATCTATCAGAAATGTATTGCTACTTGTGGTTAGTTGCAAATACATGTACATAACGTGCACATTATTTGAAAACTGTTATGCCATGGACGGTATTTTTTTTATAAAATTTGAATCAAAACTTGAATCAAAAATGTTATAGTTTACATTTTTATCAAAAATATGATGTAGTTAAAATACTGCGCGAGTGTAATGTTTGGAAACAGCTACCATAATTAATGCATTTTAAGGATGCATATGCACTGCATTTTTAAAAATATGCATAACGAAGACTATTCTGACGGGAATCGCTATATAGACTTAAAATGAAAAACTGGATCACATGAAGTATTTCTATTATTAAAAAATGGGTTGAGGAACAAAATAAGGAACTAAACAAGCAACATCGGTAGGTGAGACTATTTGAAAAGCACTGTAGTATGAATCCGTCAATTCGACATACCAGCAGTTTTTTAAGGTGACTTTACCAATTAAACAGCATTGTGATCTCTTCTCGCTTACTCGACCTTCCCAAAAATCCTGCAACTCAACGACAGCCCCATAGTGGCAGACTGTTGGGAATCTGCGTGATAAACATGACTGGCACCATAGCCAGAACTTAAGGTTGTTGTCTTGGCGTCACCAAGACCTTAGGATCTCTTGATATGAATCATAATTCCTATTAAAATACGCTATTAACATAAATTTTTCGCGTACCCAGCGGCGAAAGTGAAGGAAAAAACACAAAAAATGAAAACGAACGTGGCAAACAAAGGGCCAACAAACCTTTAACACAACGAAAATGCTAAACATTGCCAATAATTGGTGGCGCGTCTTTTCCCCTTGAATTCCTCGAGACATAGTCATACCAGATAATCCTATCATTATTGCCATTTAAGGAAACAGGATCCCAGTAAGCAAAAAATGCCTATTCGTTTACATTTCTCCGATATCGATTTGAGGACGCATTATTCATCGTAAATGGCTTTCGTAATGACTCTGGTTGTTAAGGTCTAGGTCTGTTTAACCCCTTTATGTTTTAAGGGGAAAAAATAGGTGTGATGGGCGCTACATTATGGGAAAAGGGGGACATTCCAGAATGGGCATCTATAACCAGACCGATTGCTGCTCTTAACTACGCCATTTTCTCTAAAAAAAACTTGACTGGGGGCGTCTGGCTGGTAGATTGCAATGACCTTTGCCTTTAACTCCTCCACGGGGTAATTTTCATCCATGGGCCGAAATCTGTCGTAGAATTTTCTTGGAATGCAATCTCGACATCCGACCAACCGGAGGGTGTCTTTGTTATGCGCAACATTTTACATCCATAAAGGTGTCCATCATTTGGTCACAACTTGCGATATGCTAATACATGTAGCTACACAAATTACAGGATAGTTTGCAAAGCAAAATAATGCGTCTGCTGGCTGCCATTACAGTATTGGTCTTGAAACACCTTTTGTCAGGGTTATTATACGTGACACATTGATGGAAAAGTTGTGAATAAACTGTTTGTCAAGTACAGTAGATCCTCTGTAAGTTGACCGCCCAAGGGACTGTAGCAAACTGGTCAACCTAAGGAGGTGATCAACATAAGAGTAGTAAGGCCCCCCTACCTGGTGTAAGTGGTAGGGGGGACACAGGGATTTAATTCCGTGAACTACAACTTCTGTACTTACATTTTACAGTAATCATTAATTTGTTCGGCGAAAATGAGTCGATTTTTGTCTGTGTCCTAATTTTATTGTAAGTGAAAGTACCAGTACGAAAGTACGCAGTATCGGTATTGCTAATGTGCTGCAAATTTATACAGCAATTACACTGTACAGTAGTACTGGAATTTTAATTAACACAGAAACATTAATTGTAATGTACAGTGTAATAAGCAGCACACATCACGAATCAAATTCTGCAATATTGTATTTTTGAATTTCCAATTAAAAAGGGAATTTCCCATATTTAACGACAAACATTCTTGATACTTTTATACTCTTTTACCTCTACAGAGACCATAAACTGTTCAGGTGTGTTCTGTATAAGTTTTGCAAGCAGCCAAAGAATTTAATCATCACTGTTGAGACCATGCTGGTCAATATACAGCGAGTAAACCCTTACAAAAATTTTAAAGGCATTTTTAAAGTTGCTAGTAAGTAGGCTTCCATTTTTGTTGTATTTGTTTGGTATCAGAAATGTTTCAACAAGTATCAAATAAGTCTGATCGGGTGCAAAATATACCTATAATATAGGTTTTGGAAACCTACAGTATATGAAATACATTGGATATAGCGGAAATCTTTCAACAACCACTAATGAAACCTTAAAGAAACCATTGTAGGTATCTTTTCCAAGGTTGCAAATCGTGTATACCAATAATACCCCATACAAATACTTTGATACTTACTGAATACTAGAAATTAAGCAAAGTTATACCTAAAATTCTTGTAAGGGAATAGGCTACAGATTGTGTGTTATGGCCCGAGTGATCAACATACAACATAGGGATGTGGTTAACTTTTAAGGTTCTGCCCAGTTTTTTCATCTTCTGTTCAGTGGAGTAAATATTTATTAATATTTTTTTGGGTTGGGTCAGAAATTTCATAAATGGGACAAACGAAGACATGTACACAGTATATGTACTGGGCAAAATAAAGCTCCGGCCTGCTGGCAACCTTGACATTTGTTGAATGTTTTCGCTTTGTTCCTTCACTATATAGTGCAAGTCATTGTGAGATATGGGGCAATTTAACAACGGTAACGTCATCCTCATTTGCAATAATTCTGAACAGATATACAGGCACGTGTACATAATCCAAGAAGTTTTGAAAGTACGAGAGGGGTATCTTAACATATAATTATCCAAGCTGATTAATTGACCGGTTAAAAAGCTTGACAAATGCAACAATATCGCTATTGTAAGATCAGGAAATGGGATATTAATTTTAATTTAATGTACGTTAAAGTATGTACATGAATTTTCTTTCTATTCTTAGCATGAATATGCACAATCATTATAAGTGTTTGTAGGTGGCATCCCTGACATAATTTGTTGACAATGGGTAATTATCATGACAGTGAAAACGGTCATTGTTTTAGTATAACAATCTAATAGCGCCTGTCTGTCACATGCTTCATCAAGTAGATATAGTGAAATTTCAAAAGCAAGAAGCTTTTGTAACTTTGCATTGTCAACAATCGCAGTTAATCTTACGGAGAGAGTGAATGATATCCAAGAATATCTCAATAGATAATCGGTGAATTTTTTCTTCCTAACAATGAATTTTCAAGAACACTTGTGCCGTGTTTGTATGAAATCGTGCTTTCGGACTTGTTTGATGGATTCCTCGAACTTGCATAAAGATACAGTGGCTTCCTTCTAGGAAAACTCCATCATAAAAGGATTGATTATGTGTTGCTTAATCTAAGCAGTAAGAAAAGCGAGGTTTTGCAAAAACACGACCATGTTTACAAGATGCAAAACACGAACACAAGCTCTCCAAAGAGAAATTGCACTGAAGCATCATTCGTAAATTAATTGACTATAAGTGAAGGGTGCCAAAGCCCCAAAATGTTTTTTTTAACTTAAGACATTTTACATGTACATGTGTTAGCTTAAAACATTTTACAGAAGTGATTGGGGACCTAAATTAACCTAAAAACGTAATTTGTTTATACATGTATAGATGCCTTGCAGTAAGGCAATCACTACCAGCCTACGAGGTATTAGAAGAAGACCACTTTCTCATAGTGTCTTTGGCGGAGCTGGGCATATTTTATTCTGTAGCACAGCCCTAAACAAATTGCATGTACCAGAGGTATAATAATAAAAATTGCTAACGAAAACTTTGCTAGGGTAGCCCATATATAACCAGGTCAGTGTTTAAAAAAAAACACTACAGAAGTGTTTTTAACACTTGGACGTTAAATTAAAGGTAACAACATAACCATTGTCAACTGAAAAGAAAAAGGGCATCAATGCGAACTATGTGAAGCAAGAAAAGGTGTTTTATTAACGTTTTTGGGGGCGCAGTAAGTTTGGCTGATACTTTTTTCTGTTGCACAAATCATGCCATCATAACACTTGAAACTTTTTGTATAAATTTCTAACAATCCATATATTTTTCACTAAGGGCTCATTCCTGTTCGTAATTTAATTTCAATGTTGAACAGCGTGTTGAACCTATTGATCTTGTACTCAAATAAATTTATCCAAACAATATCCTCCAGTAAAGTATTCTCCCTGCTGGAAAAACTAGTACACGGACACTATACTGGTATCACTATTCTTTGGACTACTGATATCAGTACAGTACAATTTATCAGTACATAATTATCCGAAAGTTTTAGTAATATCACTAGAAGCAAAAAACAGTATCGCCACTATTAGTACTGGTATCTGTATCTGAATTGACATCAGTATTATTAGTGGCATTACTGCAAATAGGAGTCACTAAAGTATTAGTAGTGACAAGTAGTGTCAGTAATGATATGGTGATGTCAGCAGTGGCAACTATAAAGTTCAGTAGTGATTTTGGATGTTCAAACTCAAATATAATTGCATTTCTATGTAAATTATGACTATCACTGGAGACATGCTTATGTATAAGTAAACGTGCAATATTATTTAATAAAATATTTGTAAAAATGGACTGGTATTACCACTGATGTCAGTAAAGTTTCCACCAGGGCAGTTTTTGCCTCCTCCGGTAAAGTTGATTTCCAGAACTGACATTATGGTCTAGCACTCTTCAATTATACATGTATAGCATAAAATATTTGTGCTTCTCAGGGCTGGTAAATATTTTCATTTACATGTAAAAAGTCCAAGAAAAATCAACGATTTATCAAGGTTGACATTGTGAAACAGGAAAATTTCACATCAATAGGCTAGTATAAACAGTAGCAATGTAATTTTTTTTAAAAATAGTTGAAGAAGCGTATAGGGAAACATGACCAGTTCTTGAGAATCGGTCATCTGTGTTTGACATCAATTGATGACAGGAAACGAAGGTCGCGGGGCAGTGACCACCTCTTGTTGTTGGTGGGTGAGACTTGTGGACAATGTTATAAAAAAACTATTTTGCAATAGGAGGCTGTCTGACAAATCTTGTTTGAAGGTGCTAGGGTAATAGGGAAATAGGCTAAGTGATAAATACTTCTCCCAAATGTCAATGACAAGGTGGGACAAAAGGCACATTTTAATTTATTCATATCCTTCTATAAATTCTTCTGGCATGCGTTTCAGAGAATCAATTGGCGGAACATGGGGAGTGAAAGTGATGTGAATAACCCCGTTTATCGCGCAACTAAATGACTCGTGGCTCTTAACCCCAGCGTCGTCCTGCTATTAGCATAACACGCAGGGACCCACGTACCAAAACGTACTTAAAATTATTTACTTATTCGTTTTGACAGCAAATGCTATCCATTTTAATACAGTCAACGAATCCAATTTGCATACATCGAGTGGAGAACCGAGAACGACAGTCAGCTTATCTCGAGTGGAGCTGGGAAAACCGGGTCCACAGGAATGTCTTTTTGATTTTGATACTATAAGTACTTGTCTCAAGTGGTACGATTGGGTCTGAATGCAATAAATAAGGCTCGACCACCGTGATTGACACAGGCAGTGGCATCCGTGACAGTAGTTGATGCAACTTTGATCAGTTTGTGCAATCCGCGAAAATGACTCGTGCCAGAGATACCAAACGTTCCTTCGCTACCACCCATGCTAATTGCAAGAAATGCCAGAGATTGTCGTTCCTTTCAATTGTCATTGCAGCGTCAGGTAATTTCAGAACCGTGGACTTCGCTTAATGTAATCACTTATAATGCTTTCATTCGTTTATTGTTATCGAAATCGTGAATCATCGGTTATTGTAATCAACAATTCGTTTATCGTTATCATTTTCCCACATGGAGGATTCGTAAAACACGAGGATTGAGAAGCTTGAAAGAAAATGTCTAAGATGATGTCCCATCTGCTATGACTCGAAAATTTCGAGGAATAGTCTCCTATATTCATTTACGAAAATATATCAATAGCGATCCCAATGACTAAATCTGACACTTGCCAGGCTGTCTGTGAGTCACAATCAAACAGCTGACTGATGAAAATGATTTTAATGTTGACGAATATGAAACGTGCATCTTATATAGTTAAGAAACTACCAAAAAGTGCTGAAATGACAGAAGCATTAAAAAGTTTCACTAGGTGTGCTACATAAATATGAATATGAGTATGAATACGAAAATCTCAATAACGAACTTATACGGAAAAATTGTAAGCAAACCAATATAAGTTATTTTTAGCTTATACAGATCTTCCAAAATGTCTTCCTTTGTACATTCTAATATTTTTTTAAAAAAATTCATTTTTGTAACGAGGGAAGGGCTTAATGATCACCTTGTATGTATATGTACATGAATTAAGCAAATGTATGTGATGCACGCCTAAAATTTCAGTGTGTAGTGTTGGAGTGCTTAATCTTCTTTCATCTTTAGATTCAAACAAATCTTCAGGACCTGATAAGCTTTCTCCTAGAGTGCTAAAAGAATTATCCAGAGAAATAACCCCATTCCTCACAGATTTATTTCAACAGT
The DNA here is from genome assembly GCA_034687865.1 of Kryphioiulus occultus. Lineage (NCBI taxonomy): Eukaryota > Metazoa > Arthropoda > Diplopoda > Julida > Julidae > Kryphioiulus > Kryphioiulus occultus. The sequence continues at coordinate 29,681 of JAQGAF010001565.1, forward strand.
CACT
>JAQGAF010001566.1:0-29679 GCA_034687865.1 Kryphioiulus occultus
AGGGCAAAAATTACCTTACGTAATATATGCACGGCCTCTTTGTGTAACGTACCAAATGCTACTGCTACTTTCAGCGATTAAACTCATAAAACTTTGCTCATATAATGAGATGACCCCGTTGTCAAAGCCAAATGCATACATTATTGCTAATTCGAGACGGGGAAAATGACTTTACTGTGTGTAACGTCCCAAAAATAGTGGGGTTTAAGGCATGTTACGTAAGAGGGTCTCGTTTCATAACCGTTTGCTAATTTCCAGTCTCTTGAAGCAGGTCTGGATAGTTTAGAGTCGTTTTATCTCTGATTTGCATTAATCAGGTGTTAAGTTTCCACTCGAACGGTCAGTCTGGCTCAATGCCCCATTACGATGTAATTTGCATACGATTGTGAACCAATTATGCTGTCTGTCTGGTGAAACTCACTGACATTAACTCGCATGGGTGTCATTGCCATGAAACATTTTTACAGCAGGCCTACATGTACTCCTGATTTAATAGGTGGTACGCCAGCTGTTAGTCTTTTTCGTGACTACATGTACTGTTTGACAGTGCAGTCAGTGTACAATCCATGCGTGTTTATTGGGTCACATTGGGGGTATATGGCACGTCTGTTTAAACCGAAGTACTTGTGAAGTACCGCATGCTAGCTGTTATTCAGTAAAACGCACTGAAAAATAAGCCGCGTGACGTTGGCTCACCTCAGAGGAATATGTTAAATGCCCAGCTGGAGTTCGTGACAGTGAATCACTCGTTTTAGGGCTGCCTGACTTTATTCATAAGCTAAGCGTAACAGGCGTGGAAACTTAAGAAGGTTGTGATGCAAGGTTATTACACTCCATCATGTGATTGCAAGCTGAACGTGCTTTGAAAAAGGTTGTTTTGGTGAAATGGAGCGAGGTATTACCCATTCACAAGCTATAAGGCGGTTGCGAGCATCTCATTTAGATGGCGCCACTGTGCAGCCTGATGTTTGATGAACGTGTGTACAGATGGCGCTGTGCGCCTTATATGTAAACTCCCAGCTTCCCAAACTTTCCTTTATTACCCAATTCATTACTACTTGCCACAAAGTCAATTTTAACAAATTCAGGTCAATTGTTTATTATATTATAAGCAGAAATTATTGATTCTAATAATAAGTACATGTTACAGTTATAGAGTACATATATTCTACACTTATTTTACACCTTTGGGGTAAATTTTAATGGGGATTCCAAGGTGTGTCGTTATCAAAAGAAAAACATCCAATTTTGTGTAATTCACCCAGGGGTTAACTAATTATAAATAGCGGCAGATGGCGCTTGCAGGCAAGTAATATCTTGGTACATGTAGGCCTATTAAATTACATCTTGACGTCACTAAGAACTGTCATTCGATCATCTCAGGGACGTCTGATTCTACAACGATTTCTGAGCAACTGGGTAGGCTACAGAACATGATAACGAGATTTCGTACAACAAAAGCTGAGTATCTTGTAAAATAAACCAAGCACATCTGAATGTGAGTCATCGTATTCATCATTGGTAATGCTAGCAGGCGATTAAACCCTACGATAAAACGATGGCAGAATAACTGAAAGAAAATTGATATTGGAAATTTGTCATGGACGTGAGAAGAATATCGCCTGGGTCCTTTCCATTATTCGCGCGTTTGATTGATAGGCCTACCCAAAGATGGCGGCGCATCATTGCTTCATAAATCGAATAAACATTTATGCCAATGTCATTTGAATGTCTTTTTATTTTTTCCTCGCCGCCGTCCATCTAATGAATAATTCTTAGGACATCGGCTCAAAAAACCCAAAGGTTCGTATATGGCTTTCACGTTGTCACGTGAAATGCCACCGTGGATCTTGAATGCTTTTTATGGGAGAAATTCACTGAGGGAAATCCTAATAAGGTTTATGAATTTTGTACGAAAAACTATTTTATTTCGCGAAATGATGCTGCTGGCCATTCGCATCCTCCTAATTCCCATTGTGCCAGGCCTTGATATCGTAACCCAAAAAACGTCTCAAGGAGGCCCAGTTGCCCAATTTCAAACGAGGTGGAGACGGCTGAAAACGTTCAAGAAATGTTTAAATCTAATTTGTTTTACTTTATGGAATGCCCCTCAATAGATATAAACAGAAGGTCTCTTTTATGAAGCACATTTGGTCCAATGTTTCTATTGTTTTATGCCTAACTTGATTTGTCCATCTTAGACTGAACAATATGACTGCAGGCCAATGTGTTTGGTCATATGGCAAATGGAGCACCCCTAAAAAATTCGCCTTTTTTTGCGTAATATCTCTGCAAAAATGTTCTTGTTCGAAAAGATCGAACATCTCGAGCAATCAATGAAGATGGTCTAAAAAGCTGCTAACTTGGAAGCAGAGGCAATTGACCAATAAGCGTTGCGATTGCACAGAAAAATGCAAAAAAATCGACTCACCTGCAAGAATCGAGAAAAAATGTGTTTTTCTCAGAAACCAAATGTCTGATTTAAAATTCGGAAAAAAATGTGTTTTGTAGGCCATTTATTCCTCTTTATAATTCGCCTAGTGTGAAAAGGATTTCTGCTGAGTTTCTCTGGAGAATAGTTCACAACTTGTGCGACTACTTCTGGTGTAGTGGTCATTTTATCGAGAAACCATTAATTAACACTATGTCTGGATGTGTGTTCATTAAACTCTGATAATCAAATTGCATTCAAAAACACTTTTATAGCCACAGGGGTACAAGAATGCATATGTCATAAATAATGCAAATTTGGCTTGCTCTAAGTTCGACATTTTGCGCCTCAAATATGCGTATAGAATTTGATGCAATTAGGCGAGTTATAAAAAGGAATAAATTGTATATGAAACACATTTTTCCGATTTTAAATCGGATATTTGGTTTATGAGAAAAACACATTTTTACTCGATTCGTGCAGGTGAGTCGATTTTTTTGCACGCAAGTGAAGTTAATTGTAGTGTTAATGCAAATAAACTTAATTTGACTTACATGGGACATTTTTTATTTGATAAGTCAGGGAAATTAATCAGATTTGGTCATGGAAAGTCTGGGAAATTGACTTGCAAATTTTGGTATTAACCCTGCCCAATGTTGTTGGATGTGACGATCAGCAGCGCCATCTGTGGCCTCAAGCTTTCACGCTTTATTAAGGTCATGTGCTGCCAGGTAGCGCCTTATATCACCCATGCCATGGCCAATGATTCCCATTCTGCTACTTTTTTTTCGAAAGTGATTTTATTTATGGCACCCGCATGGCCACCAGGTGTCGCTCCTGGTGGGAAAATCTCGCCAAATAACTTCATCCGCAGCGTTTTTCGGCTCGCAGGCCTAATTTTCTTTTTCGGTGGCTCCTGATTTGTGTCAGTCGTTTATTGATCTTTTCTTTTTCTTTCTCCCCGAAGACACCGTGGCTACCTACGAAAATATCATTATTAAGATGGCAGAGAATAGCGTAAAAGACGGGACTGGGAGGAAAACACATTTGGAAAATAGCGATTTCATTTACTCCCTGGTCAAAGTACTGAGGTTTTGAAGTTTGTGGGTCTGTGTGGGGATCGCAGCGCCATCGGTGGCCGCCTTTATCCAAAGCCAGGTGCAACGGAAAGCTCCTCTTTAACTGAAAAGTTTGAAGCCCACAGATGGCGCTGCTTATCTTCACAGGCAGCCTTAAAAGCTGGCCAAATAGACCTTTTATATATGAAAGTATTTGAAAGTTCACCTTGAATTGCCAATTAGCTACGCCATCCATGGTGGCTACCAACCAGGGAATTTTTCAGGGTGATCATGAAGTCGTTCAATCATTTCAAAAATTAATTCTTATTTTGGAAAATGGTTGCACTCTGTAACTCTTTCCTTGACCTCCTTCATATAACTTCTATCCAACCTGGAAATCTCTGGGAATTTTACAGGGTGATGATAAAGTTCATCACTCATTACAAAAATTAATTTTTAAAAAGCTGTTAGTTACAAGGATAAAATTTTGGAAAAAGGTAAAAGAACTCCTGAAGTTATTTCATGTGTTTGGTTTACAGGGAGTACCAGTGGCGGCGCTGTAACCGTTATAATCGAAAATGGAGGCTCCGTGCAGGGAAAAGCTTAGTTTGTTCTCAGGTATCATGAGAGTAAATCACTGATAGGTGCTAAGTGAAATTAAAAAATAAATGGATTCAAGTGAAGTTTTCACACTGTAGAAAATCACCCAAGGTTGTTCGACGTCTGTATCCTGTTCAGAAATTCTCAAGACTGCTTGGCGATTTAGTCACATGATACAATTGGTCGCATTTCTCTATTTCTTTTGAAATGAGGGAAGAACTTTAAGATCACCCTGCATTCAAGTTGGAAAATCTGAAAACTCAGGGAATTTGCACTAGAACCGGAGCTTTATCGGTTCAGTACATGTATTATATTTAGTGTTTATTCATCAGAATTCTGATAGATCTGAGCAAAAATAATTGACGATTCCACCATTCCCATTAATGAATTTTCATTATGAAAAGATTGAGCTCATGTATTGCTCATGGACTGACACAACCATACCTCACATGGGGTGAAAATTGCTGCAAAAAAATGGTAATAAATCATCAAAATATATTTTGACTCGGGGAATTTCGTTTGCAGAAGCTAGTAGTCACCTGTCGTCGTTTCTGACGTCAAGCATGAACGTTTTGGAGCTTTATCGTCGAAAATGAACAAAAATGTATTCTCGAATCAATTGTTGCCTTTCGAGACCGGTTCTTTTCATATTTGCGGAGAGGTCTTTCCTGGACGCCCCTTCTCATATCAGCATTCTGATATGAGGAAATGGTGGAAACACAAGTTTTGTCATATTGCAGCATTAATATCACTTTTAACAGAATGATGATTAAAAACGAGTTCCCCGTCGTCCTGTGCGTGCCTCATGTAGGCCAACCGGCTCTCTTTCCATAAAGAGTTCCCTGAACTTTCCGAATTCCTGTTTGATATTTCGAGGTGGTTACCCCAAAACCTGCGGATGCGTCCGAGTGCAATATTTCGGCAAGACCGCACCCCGTGACTGTGACCGAAGGCAGGTAGTTACCCGAGACTGGGCTGGTTTTGATACAAATTGAGAACAAGCTAGTAAGATTTCGAAACCAACTGACGAATACATGTACAGTGTACATCAATCCAAACTTTTGGAGACTTTTTGAGACTTCGGATGTACATGTAATGTACTAACACTACTGTATATTCCCTGCACAAAATATGTCCAGTAGACAAGAATAACACCTGTCCTAGCTGTCGCAATTTCTCCTGTTTGTTTATTTAGTGTGTCCTAACCTAACCTAAAAATGGAATTTATTTAGCTTGCCCTAACCGCTGGCAATCACTGCCGGCCCACGAGCTGTTAGGAGAAGCCCACTCTCACATAGTGCTTATGATGGGGCAGGGCGTATATCGTAGTAATTACCGAACCCAAACTTCAGCTCCAGCAGTCGAAATTTATCCTTTTCATGCATTTTTCTGTGTTTATCCTAACCTACCTAAAAACAGGGGTGAAACATTTAGGAAATGTCCTAAAACGCCCTGTACAATGTGTTGTCAGACTACCTGTACCAAGTTAAATATTGACGGCCTTTAGCTTGATACAGGTACAGTAAGACTGCGCTTTTGTTCTTTTAATATTGTAACATCAAAATGAATAAAGTTTGAAATACTGCGCATTCTAAAAATGTTACTGTTTAACAAAATCGCAAACTAATCCTTAATTTGTCTCCAAGTTCTAAAATAGTCCATACTTTTTTCCTAAAAAGTTCAAAATTTCAAATCTTGGAATTATTTTGCCGCCAATTCGCTGCCTCTAACCACGGACAATCACTGCCAGCCTACGAGCTATTAGGAAAAGCACAATTTTTCATAGTGTCTAAGCTGTAGCAGGGCAATGGCAGGGCATATACCGCAATACAGCCGAAATGTCTGCCCCAGCTGTGATGTCGATTAAATAATGTTTTCGTGCGTCAAGTGTTTTTTTTTAAATTTATGGAAACCGTTTAAAAACTGTCGAAACAACAAGAAAACAAAACTGTTGGGAAACGTTTTCACGTTCTTTTGCAAAACAATATATCACGCATTCGAAAACGACAATTTCGACATTTTTATTTCACCTGATATCTCATCTGTACGCCTATGTGGTTTCTTTGTTTCAATGTCAAATGTATGCTTAGGACAATACGAGAAGCCCACTTTCTCAAAGGGTCCCTGTTGGAACAGGGCAAATGGCGAGTGTAGTCGAAAATGTTTTCGTTCGCCAAATCTTTTTGTAAACGGTGAAAACAACAAGAAAACAAATAACTGTTGGGAAACGTTCTCACAATAAATCACGAGTTCGAAATTTCGACATTTTTATTTCACCTGATGTCTCATCTGAATGCAATTTCTTTGTTTCAATGTTAAATGTGTGATTGGGATTATGGAGAAACCCACTTTCTCAGTGTATATAGTGGAGCAGGGCAAATGGCGAGTGAAGTCGAAACTTCTGCTCCAGTAGCGGTGTCGATTCAAAAATGTTTTCGTTCGTCAAATGTTTTTCAAATAATTTTGGGGTAATAATGTTTTAAAAACAGTGAAAACAACAAGAAAACAAATAATTGTTGGGAAACGCTCTCACGTTCTCACAATATATCACGAGTTCGAAATTTCGACATTTTTATTTCACCTGCATGATGTCTCATCTGTATGCGGTCTCTTAGTTTCAGTGTCTAATGGGTGATTTTCTTTACTTTGCAGGGAGACGGCGAGGGAGATGTTTTACCACGCCTACAACGCTTACATGGTGAGTGCTGAGAACAAACCTGTCTGACCTAGACTCGGTTAATATACCTTCGCTAGCACGTCTTTTCGTCGGTTTGACCTCCTAATTATTTGCGGACTTAGGGCTATACCTGATGCGAAATCGTGATGGCTTAAAGGCCATTCGGGGTCTCTATCGCATTTTAATTGTGAATCTCAAGGCCGATTCTCCCTTTCCTCACTTTTGAAGAATTGCGTTTTGAACTTGGTATTCTTCACCTCTGATGGTCATCAGTTTCGACATTAGCTTGTTTTTGCACCCATGCATCGCAATCGCAACCTTGTCTGAGTTTGCCGTGCCTGTCCTTGGGCCACTTCAGAATGGCTTTTCGTCTACCCTCAATGATCGTCCAAACGCCATGCAAATGGGATTTCCATATTTGCGAAAAGATAGGCCTAGAAATTGGAACTGACTAGTCCTGACCCGACTAGGCTGCTTTTGAACATGAAACTAACAAAAAGTTGATTGTGGAAAATGCCTTGTTTCATCAGGTTGGTTTAATATTTCTACGATCATCCAAGTCATCTCATGACCTCTGTTTGTGTTAATTTCAGGCCAGGGTTACCACGACATGGAAAGTTAGGGAATTTGGGCAGAATTTCTTATTCTGGTCATGCCATTTTTCTTGTAACATGTATGCCAAAACCAGTGATCAGGGATGACTGCTAATTTGTTTTTTTCATGTTTGCGGAGCATGGTTGGATGCAACTCCTTTGCATATTTTTTTTTAGCATGGAACTGTCAGTTTGGCAAACTTGACAAGGGAATCCCTCTTTAATTCACTGCTACGCATGACATAAGAAAACGCATTTAGGCCTGGTTAAATTTATATGAATAGTGTTCTACCAGATCTGGAATTGTCAGGGAAATTCAACCAATCAATAATACCTTTTACATAGCTAGTTAATGGTCATCACAGAATTTGAGAGACAAGCAATTCTATGCAAGAAATTAATAATGAAATTGTGAACTTAAAAAAAATATACACTAAACTTTGCTGTTTACTATATTGAAATTGGTGTTCTATGTCATATTTAAGCTTATATTTAATAAGCAATAAATATGCATGTACGTGTACATTGGCAGTCATTACATTTGCATATGCCATAATCGTATTTGTATTGCCAGGGTGGTCAGGGAAGTTTCAAATTTTATCTCTGTGCATGGGAACCCTGATGAATACTTTATAATTAAAGTAACAACACATTGAACTTGGTTAGTTAATTACATTATAATTATGCACCAATTGAACAGTTTTTACTATCCATGCAATATACACGTATTTCGAGTTTTGACAAATTGGAATTCCATTTCCTGCAATCGTGACCAATCGAAGTCTTCAAGATACTGTTCACATGGTTGATGTCATTGGAATGTGAATACTTGCATATATGTGAATGCAGCAATGAAAAGTGTCATTTTTGTCGGTCATGTAAAAATTCAAAAAAGGTCATGGAAAAGTTAGGAAAGGGCGAAGTCTTCAAAATATTGTTCACAATTCACATGATGCAACTTGATTTTCCACTTAGCCTATACTGGAAATGTCATTGGAATGTGATTTCTTAGTGTAGCAATGAAAGTGTACTTTTCTCGGTCATGTAAAAATTCAAAAACGGTCATGGAAAAACCCGGAGAGTCAGGGAACTTCAATTTTTTTTACAAAAAATGAAAAGTGTCATTTTTCTCGGTCATGTAAAAATTAAAAAAGGTCATGGAAAAGTCAGGAAAGGGCGAAGTCTTCAAAATATTGTTCACAATTCACATGATGCAACTTGAATTCTTAGTGTAGCAATGAAAGCGTACTTTTCTCGGTCATGTAAAAATTCAATAAAGGTGATGGAAAACCAGGAAAGTGCGAAGTCTTCAAGATACTTTTCACATGGTTGAACTTGATTTTCCACTTTTACTGCAGATTTCATGGGAATGTGAATACTTAGTGTAGCAATGAAAAGTGAACTTTTTTTCTCGATCATGTAAAAATTCAAAAAAGGTCATGGAAATACCCGGAAAGTCAGGGAACTTCAATTTTTTTTAAAAAAGTGGTGGGAACCCTGTAAGTGTTGCATTAGAGCTTATATCATCTGAGACTATTTCTTTTGATGAGCACACTGTTGCTAGGAAAATGACCTTCCCCTCAATTTCCGGAAGTGGTCAGACAGCACAGCTGCACCAAGACGCCGTTGATGCTCGCTTCCTGCTGGCTGTCATGTACGAATGACCCTCGCCGGCCATTTTGACAGCCTGTCCATTTGGAAAAACGCGCAAAAATGTCTCTGTTATTCCAATTAACCTTTCGTTTATTCCTGCAAATTTCCGGCATTTGCGTGTGTAAAGCCGATTTTTCCAGAAATCGATGGCATGCTGGGTCGATGGGAGACATCCTCCACCTCAACGAGGTTTTGCTTATTGTTTTTGGTGCAAATCCCAGATTTGTTGCCTTTGAGTTGAACGAAGGGAAGGTTGAAGAGAGACAGAAGATCGAGGCAAAATCCCGAGATTTTATTGATCACTAAGAGGGGAAACGATTTACGACGCTGACCGCTAATCTCTACGAGAGGTGGACACGAACCGAGGTTCTTCTTGACCGGAACTGCCCAGGAGGGAACGAGTGTCCACCACCGTCGGCCTTTGTGGTCACTCGTTCGGATTACACGCTGACTATGGCTTACCCCTGCACAGTCCCAGGTTCAATAAATAATTTACCTTAAATGTCTGAAGTGAAGCTCAAGTGGTCGCAATTTGTTATGGGTGTTGCTATGGGAAAGTCATGAAATTTACTTCAGGGGATGAACAAGTCATGAAATTGACATCAGAGTCATGGAAAAGTCATGAAATTTATCTCAGAGTCAGGGAAAAGTCATGCAATTTACATTAGGGTCATGGAAAACTCATGAAATTTACATCAGGGTCATGAAGAAGTCATGAAATTTACATCAGGGTCATGAAAAAGTCATGAAATTTATATCAGGGTCATGGAAACGTCATGAAATTTACATTAGGATCGTGGAAAAGTTATGAAATTTGCATCTGGGTCATGGAAAAGTCATGAAATTTACATCAGGGTCATGGATAAGTTATGAAATTTACATCATGGTCTTGGAAAAGTCATGGAATTTACATCATGGTCATGGAAACGTCATGAAATTTACATCATGGTCATGGAAACGTCATGAAATTTATATCAGGGTCACGGAAAAGTCATGACATTTACATCTGGATCATGGAAAAGTTCTGACATTTACATCAGGGTCATGGATAAGTCATGAAATTTACATCAGAATCATGGAAAAGTCTTGAAATTTACATCAGGGCCATGGAAAAGTCATGAAATTTACATCAGAATCATGGAAAAGTCTTGAAATTTACATTAGGGCCATGGAAAAGTCATGAAATTTACATTTGGGTCAACGCAAAGTCTTGTTCTTCTTCATCAGGTTCTTGAAATTTACATCAGGGTCATCGAAAAGTCATGAAATTTACATCAGGGTCATGGAAAAGTCATGAAATTTACATCGGGGTCATGGAAAAGTCAAGGAATTAAATCAGGGTCATGGAAAAGTAATGAAGTTTACATCAGGCTCATGGAAAAGTCATGAAATTTACATCAGGGTCATGGAATTTGTCTTTTCATTGATTCACAAAATAAAAATTTGGGTTTAAATTCATTTGGCGCCTATTTCGGCAAAAATTTCGCCAATGGCGTGTTTTTGGCCAATAATCTTGTCGCCACTGTGTTAAGTAATGTATATGAAAATCGCTATTTAGGCATGACATAAAACTTGAACGGCCTCATATTCTAATTGGCATGGAAAAAATGTTGAAGTCACGGCAAAGTCATGGAATTTGAGGTTTTGAAATGAAAATAAATAAACGTTTTGCGAAGCTTGACTCGTCAAGGTTTTACTTAGCGTTTACATGTACACGTAGACTTACTGATATGCACTGACTTTACGAAGTTGTAGCCTAATTTGCTAGTCTGGGATTTGCTCCCCTCTTCTAAGATGCCTAATCTCGACTTTGGAAAAAAAATATTCTGCGGCAAAAAATGTAATTTGTGGCAGTGAGTCAGATTGGAGAGCAACGTTTTCAGTAATTGCGCATACACTTAGCTTTGGAGTAGATAACACGAGAAAATTGAAAATATGCAAAAATGCTGCGAACGAAAAGAATTATGCTTTGGATAAGAACAGGCTTCCAACTTTCTGGTTTGTCAGGGAAAAAATTCATGAAAATTCATGCATCCAATCGAATAGTCATCATCTTTTATAAAATCCATAATTTTTCATGTTTTGTTATCAACATTCGGTCAGGGAAATGACCGAAAATTGTAAGAGAATGTTAGGGAAATCGACTTGTTCGAATAACGTTGGCTTCCATTAAATTTGCCCCTAGCGGTGCGCAACACTGCACGGCACCAATGTCAGTAGTGATTGCTCTCTTTCGGGGGCAACCATGTTGGGGGTTTGAAATTTAGGTTGTTTTTTTCTTTTTTTTTTTTTTTGGAAAAAACATCACAACGTTCTCCAACAGACTAAACGTCAAAATTCCAGCGCTGAGACATTATTCTAAAATGAAACGAAACACATCTCATTCCAGCTCGACGTATCTGCCGAGTTTCTCACGCCTTTTTTATTTTTTGGCTGTTTTTGCCACCAAGGGCAGCCAGCAAATGGAGCAATGATTGAATGTTTTCGTGCTTTTTCCCAGCGCACAATGGCCGCACAGAAACAAAAGCCATTTATATAGTCGCTAAAGCCCCCTCTTTCCCCGAGAGGGATTTCTTCGCCAAAGAAAACAAACCCATCGTCAGTGTTACTATTGTGGACGTGGTCATCAAACTTTAACGACGCATGAGGCGAAACGTCGATAGTGGTGCATTATTGATGCCGGCTAGCATCGCCTCCCGATTAACGTAATCGGCGATTAAAACCTGCCCGAATTCAGTTTTCGTGGGGGCCGTAATTCCGATTTGGCAAATCGATGTGAATATCGAGCGTGCGCTATTGATCTTTTAAAGTAACTGTAGCTGTAGTTTTAAAACTGTGTGCATGGCTATCTTGAAAAGATACCCTGAAGACATTTTGGTAATTTTTTTTCTTCTCTTTTCAGAGCAACGCTTATCCAGCTGATGAACTGATGCCGTTGAGCTGCCGTGGAAGGTACCGCGACTCGGAACCAAGTCGAGGCGACATCGACGATGCTCTTGGAAAGTAAGTGACCTTTGACCTTGCCCTTTATCTCCTAGATGGTTTCTCTTGCCCAACCATCTAGAATTGCCCTACTTTGAGGGGTTACCATGTCTCAGTTGAATTTCCATTCTCAATAATTTCTGCCTTTTTCTAACAAAAAGTAAACAGCAAGATTGTTTTGTTTCATACCACATTTGTAAGTGGTTTTGGACCGATGGAGAAATCCAATCTTAGGGCATTTTACGTTCTGGAGCTTAACTTGATTGCGAGCAAATCAATTAATCGGACATGAGTTGATGTCTTAGTCAGACGTTCAACTGTCTGGTTGCCGCAAATGGTTTCACGTCTGTGAACTCGAAGAAACTTTTTACCAAGTGCTAAAAAGTACTACAAAAAATAAAACGCATCAAGGTAGCAGTGTCCTAAAGTCCGAAAGCTTTTTGCACTCTGTAAGTAGGAGATTGACGAAACAAAGAAAAACAGGTTCATGAGATGGAGAACAGATTAGATTTACTTAAAAATTGCACACAAATAATTTTGTTCTTTTATTATAGTATAGTATTAACGTGAAGATGCAACCTTTTGAAAAAAAAATCTCTGAAAAGGTTGTAAATTTCAAGTGTTGGATTTGTTTGCCACCCGGCAATTACATTTACAGTAAGTTTAGGTGTCTACTGGTCATGGAAGTCATGGAAAAGTCATGCACGTTATATCAGGGTCATGGAAAAGTCATGAAATTTGCATCAGGATCATGGAAATGTCATGAAATGTGCATCAGGGTCATGCCAGTTTTGCCTTTGATTGATTCATAAAATAAAAATTTGAGCTAAAATTCATCATTTGTCATCCAGTTTTGCAAAAAAATCTTGGACTTTGTTTTCCACCCTGCAGTCACATTTACAGAAATTCTGGGTGTCTACTGGTCATGTAAGTCATGGGAAAGTCATGAAATGAAATTTAGGTCATGGAAGTCATGGAAAAGTCATGCACTTTATATCAGGGGCATGGAAAAGTCATGAAATTTGCATCAGGATCATGGAAATGTCATGAAATGTGCATCAGAGTCATGCCAGCTTTGCCTTTGATTGATTCATAAAATAAAAATTTGGGCTAAAATTCATCATTTGTCATCCAGTTTCGCCAAAAAAAATTCGCCTACTGCGGTTTTTTGGCCATTGGCATGTCATCACTGTGGTAGAGAATGTGTCTGCAAATCGCTATTTATTGATGACATATAACTTGAATGCCCCCATATTCTAATAGGCATGGACATTTTTTTTGAAGTCATGAAAAAGCCATGGAATTTGCAATACCAAACTCAGTAGACACCTGAGAGTGGACGTTTGAGTATTATGTCACCATCACAAGGTGGAGAAGGGGATCATCCAATATGAGGTGACCAAATTTCTGTTTTGTAAAACATTAGTTTGAAATCCATCAGTTGTGATCCTTGTTTGGGCTAAAATTCATCATTTCTTATCCAGATTACATTTAAAGTTCGCTCAATTATAACATTTTTGGTCAATCAATGCCATCATTCAGAGAGGGTCTGGAAATGACGACAGATGATGACGGGGGATCTGAAAATCGCGAAAAAGTGATGACAGAATATTTAAAATACATGCACATAATGTCTGGTTGTCATTCTGTGGATCACGTTATCATGCTGTCTACGGTGGCGCCACCTACAAACGCAAAGAGACACTTCCACATCTTTGCACAAACCTGAACTACTTACTGCTTTAACAACCAACAGCATGGATATTTCACGATTTATTTTTTTGGAAAACGGGACAATTCCATCCATTTTTTATTAAGATTGAGTTCTCGTGTCTGTGATCAATGGCTTCTCGTTAGGGTTCAGATTATAATATATATTTCATGTGTCACCCAGGTGACAGCACGGTTGGCATCTTTTTCTACTGCTGCCATTGTTCCGGCACTGTCGTCTTCGTTATAAATTCCTGTCTCGTATTTTTCCGAACTGTTTTTTTTGTCGTGCGAACCGTGCAGATGCGTAACGAGCTTCGGGTCAGTGCAACTCTCATCAATCGTTGCTGCTAATGTTTTTATCGTGTTCCAAAATGTCGTTCATTCATCGGTTAGTCACCCCCCACCCAAACCCCCAGTCGATTGATCATGCGTGCCAGTCGTCGCAATGCTGGCCAATTTTTCTCTTTATTCTTGACGACCAACAACAGTCACTCCCTGCCACAGGGCAGGCTTGTCGAATATTAGAAATGACCACGTTTGGTAAACAAAATGATGCTCACATGCTGCTTGTTTTCATACAGTAGAACCTTTGTAAGTTGACCTCCCAAGGGACTGTCGCAAACTGGTCAACATATGGAACGAGGCTTGTACTGACACAGGATTTTAATTCCTTGAACTGCATGTATTTACATTTTACAGTAATCATTCATCATTCATGAATAATCTTATTAAAATGTCAATAATACAGTACCAGTATTGTTAGTGTGCTGCAAATTTATCCAGAAATAACACGTACAGTACAGTAGCGGTACTGAAGGGGTTCAAAATGAACTCTTGTACCTCTATACAGATAGTTACTGTTCAGGGGTGTACAGTATAAGTTTTGCAAGCAGCCAATAAATTAAATCATCCATGATTATATATGTTGAAACCATGCTGGTCAACATACAGAGAGTAAATTACTATTGTCTGTCATAGTCCAAGTGGTCAACATGCAACATACAGAAGTGCAGATGGTCAACAGGTAGAGGTCACTTTCCATTGAGTTAATGTGGTGACCGTCCTATCAGTTAAACTGTGATCAACATAGGGAGGTGGTCAACTTTGGAGGTTCTGATGCATTTTCTTGTCACAATATGAACGCAGGGCCCTTGGTGATCGGAAATAGGTCATAATCTGGAGTGATTTGTATTTGGCTATCTGCAATAATAGTTTCTAACGAGAATTTTGCTTTGACGAATACGTATGCATTATATGCAGGTTGTCTACTGAGTGTCAATACTGGGTATGGTCTTGAAATGAAATTCACGTAGTGGAAAAACGATACTAACATTAGGATCATGGAGTTTTTGCCAAAACGTCCATTCGCTGGACGTTTTATGGCAGATTCCCCTCCCTTTTTTTTTGTTAAAAGTAAAGCATGAAATGATCCATTCCAGGAATATTCGAATATGGATCATTTCCTGGAACATAAGAGAAGAATGCAAAAAAAGTTAAAAGGACTTGAATAAGACAATTGTTCTGCTGTACTCTGCATTATGCCATGCTCCACCTCTTTACGCTATGACCATAGACACTGAAACTTGGCTTCTCCTATCGGCTCGTGGGATGGCAGTGATTGCCCATCCTAAAAAGTCAACCAAAAAAATAAGATAAAATAAACATGATGGTGGGTTCCCCCAGACCTGGAAAACCTGGGCATGTCTAGAAAATTGGAAAGGAATGGAAAAGTCGGGGAAAGGGACTTTTCAAAAGGTCGGGGAAATTCAACAAATTAGTGATACGTTGAACTTAGCTATACACTGTAGTTATTGGCTAACAAAGATGAAGAGACGAAAAGTAGCTTAATTATGTGGAAGAAATTAATAATAAAATTGCCAATTACATAAGTAATCCAAATTTGCTATTTCCTAATTAAGAGTTCTGTTTATCTCCTAATTAAGAGTTCTGTTTATCTCCTAATATACATGTACATTTATAAATGTAGCGTTCTATACTTTATCAAATGCCATATTTTTTTTATTTTCACTGGGGAGGGTGGTTAGGTAAAATGTTTTAAAACCTAGAAACCAGGGAAAAGTCAAGGAAGTGGTACATTTCATCTCTAGGGAACCCTGCATTAAACGATGAATTGCAACAGCTTGGACAGTTATCATTCTTGTATATTAGACAAGTAGAGTCGATGTACAACAGGTCTACAAATATGTTGTGCCCATTTGGAGCAGGGCATGATGTAAAGTACATTAGATAATTCGGATTAGAAAGAAATGGAAGACACATGAAGTGAAACTAACTACTAGCAAAATTTAGTATTATGTGTTTTTTTAAATTTTGTATATCATATTTTGTATGTAATTTTCATAACTACAGTATAAAACCAGTTACTTTTTCGTGCATTTTTTAAAGCCATGGAATTTACAATACCAAATTAGTGGACACCATGAATTCTGCAATACCAAATCAAATAGACACCATGAAATCTGCAATACTAAATCTAGCAGACACCATGAAATCTGCAATTCCAAATCTAGTAGATACCATGAAATCTGCAATACCAAATCTGGTAGACACCATGAAATCTACAATACCAAATCTGGTAGACACTATGAAATCTACAATACCAAATCTGGTAGACACCATGAAATCTACAATACCAAATCTAGTAGACACCATGAAATCTGCAATACCAAATCTAGTAGACACCATGAAATCTGCAATACCAAATCTAATAGACCTGCATTACCAAATATAGTAGACACCATTAAACCTGCAATACCAAATCTAGCAGACACCGTGAAATCTGCAAAATATGCTGTTTCTCCTAGGATGCAAGCTTGCGGGCCACCATTTGCACCTGGATAATGAATACATGCACTGCAAATGCAATCGTTTTTACGCACATATAAGCAAAGCTATCGCTTTCCATCGCTCTACAATCTGCTGCTTCTGTTTTAAAAAGTTCAAAAAGGTTGTTCGTCGCCCATACAGGGTACGTCACTGGCTGGAACCGGTCCTTGCATTGCAATGTCACTGTGCAGTGATCCATATTGCACGCTTTCATTGTTTTTATGCGAAGTTTATACGTGCGTTTCCTCTTTATCCGTGTTATTTTTTCCCTTTTCCCCAATTGCTCTCTCCTCCGCCTATGATTGAACATTAAAGCCAAAAGGAGCCATCGGCACGTTTCTTAAACGTCTTCCATCGGTCGCACCTTTTCTTCACGACATGGAAAGCAAACGAAAAGCGTGCATTTTTCATTCGGTTGTGGAGGAGGAACATGACGTTATGATTAAATATGGGCTGGGTGCTCCACATCCCCCACATTCGCCCTGGGAGGATTAAGAGGTTGCTCATCAGCCGGCCTCCATTAACTTTAATCGATTCCCAGATTCTGTCGTGCATCCCAAATCCGGCTCTGGAAAGAAACTAATTTTCTTCGTCTTTTTTGCTTCTCGTTTCAGCTTTTCACTGACCTTGGTCGACTCTTTGGATACCTTAGTGGTAAGATTTCTAAATTTCTTTGGTTAAGCCCTCTTGGTGGACTGAAGAAGTTGCTAATCATGGCCATAAGCCAGTGCTAAGAGGTTGAGAAGGTAACTTCTCATTTGAATTCCACATTTGGCATTTTTTACAATATTCGGAGATATTTACATATAAATAATTACCTGCCACTAGATGGACTTCAAATTTTATTTGGAGAGATTTAGATTTTTTTAACCTCAGGGCAGAATTCGATGTATAGGTCGGAGATAATATTTCTCACATTTATGGGTAGAAGGATTCAAGAATGGTCGAGCAATTTCATTATAAACAGAATGTGCCTGGTGTGAAAAATGAGAAAAATTGGGAAAAATAATAACTTAAGTGCAGAATTCATTGTAAATGAATGTTACAAGAAATCTAGCATATTTTTTTTTAATTGCGCCTAAACCGTCCTCTTACATGTTATTATTTACACACATACAATGTCTTTTAAAAATAAAGATGAAATCCATCATTCGGGGTCATTTTTATAAAAATTTTGCATATGTCGTTCCCTGTATTGTAGGAAGATCGTAAAAGTCTGTCAAGTCCAAGTTTTTAAAAACCGCTGTTATAGCTCATGAAAATGCGAAATTTTTCAGAAATATTGAGTTAAAAAATGTTGAAAAATCAGTCTGCTACACCGTACACGTGAAAAAATGTGAAAAATATCTAGACTATCTAGAAAACTATCTGAAATCGATCTAGACAAATACGGTCGAAATACAAATATTTTGTGCACTTTAGGAACAGGTATTCTGGAGGTATTCTTGGTTTGATGGGTTACACCCCTTGCCACATGGCATATCTTTGCTGACTGCAGGGTACTGGGTTGAATTGAATTGATAACAGCCCATTTGAAGTTTTCAGTTATTTTCCGACAACCCTGCACGGTTGCTATTGCGAGCTACTTTTGAATTATTAACCGTTGAAGGAATGCAAAAACAGCATTGAGTGTTCCGAATTGCCGCCAGAGTTGCAAGCATCCAAACTGCCAAGCATTGTCCAACGCTATTTCCACTCTTCTTCAATCACCAATTATCAGAAAACGACGAGACGATTTTAATCAATTTCTAAAAAAATCTGCCAGTTGCGGTCCAGCACAGGTATCGAGCCAGATTGCAAGGGTGGGTGCCAATCGAAGCCTCCCATCAGCCCGTGGCGTACGTATCGACCCGAGCCCTATTCTCGGTGGCGAAACCTCGTTTGGGTTTTGTATTTCCTCGCATTCAGCTCCCAAGACGATGCTTCCGAACTGAATGCGTACGAAAGAGGGCTCGCTGTTAGCATAATTTTGAATATGAATGACGGGGGATGGGGCGGGGAATAAGCCGCGTGATAAATGATGCCCCTCCGCAGCTAAAGTTGATGGACCCGGTCGACCGAACGCCATGGCATGCACTGGTGCGTGGCCCATACCCGATTGCACTCGTTAAGAAGCTGGAGCGTGATTGCATTACACTGTGATTTACACTCCATGAAGTCGAGTTTTGCTATTGCTGGCAGTGGTTCTAATAGCGGCACTAGCACCGCAGTTAGAAATCAAAGCTCGGAAGGAGGTAGAGGGCCACCTAATTGAATGATGGGCCACGTGGGAAAACAGTAGCAGTACCTTAAAAACAAATCTAGCCATAGCCTGAGTGTCATTTTTCTTACTATTGCAGACGAAAACTAACCGCATTGTCTCATTCTCATTAGGTGCTTGGCGATGTGGCCAATTTCGAAATTGCGGTCAGGAAGGTGATCCGGGACGTCACGTTCGATCACGACATCGTGGTTTCTGTCTTCGAAACCAACATCAGGATGCTGGGGTGAGTGGAAATAAAGTTGACATTGTTTCACCGGTTTGTGGCCGATGTTGTCTAATTTGACTCCTGTGTTCTTGCTTTCAGTGGCCTGCTGAGCGGGCACATTTTGTCCAGCTACCTGCAGGACAAGGTTGGACACATGCAGTGGTATCAAGGAGAGCTGCTGACCATGGCCAAAGAACTGGGATATCGACTGCTGCCCGCGTTCAACACAACCACCGGGGTGCCGCACCCGAGGGTATGTCACTCACAACTACTCTAATCAGTGTTAACTAATACATGTGCATGGTTTTGCCATTGCTTTTTGACCTTTAAATTTCATGCCTCACAAACGCATGACACCCAATCTAAGAAATGAATTATTAAATATGCGAAAAGCTTTTAGGTAACTTAAGATGGTTCTTAGATGAGCTAGCATCTATGCTAACTGGCTGTGTAGTGTCAAGAAGAAAAGAGTAACAAGTTTGTAGAACTTGAACCAAATATCTCTAGCAGATATTTTGCATGCGAGAAATCGTATAGCTGTGATTGGAAAATGACATGAATAACAGTTTCTAATACAAGAGCCCACTGGTTTGGAAACCTGAAAATGTTAAAGAAATTGTAAAAGTCCAAAAAAGTCAGGGAAAATGAAGTTGCTTATTAAACGTCAGGGAAATTCAAAGAATCAATAATACGTCTTAGATGGCTAATGGTTAACACAAAATCAAGAGATGACAAGCAATTCTATGCAAGAAATTAATGATGTAATAGTCAATTTAAGAAAACTAATATAATGTGCTGTTTCCTGGTAAAAATGTGTGGTTTAGCTCCTGTTTATACATGTATATGAGCAATAAATATAACATTTCTATACTTTGCATTTTCAGTGGTCAGGGAAAGTCATTTTAAAAAAGAAAAGTCAGGAAAGTTGAGAATTTTGTAATATTTACCAAATTCGTCTTATTCTAAGTTGTTCAAAACTAAAATTATGCCTTATAATCGAGACACACCAAACTAAAATCTAGTTTTAGAAACTGGGTAATAGTTGTGTGTTTCCCACTCGGTAATGGAAAACCAGGTTACGTATGCATATATCTCATATGTAGGTGTCGCCCTCTACGAAACCAAGTTTTTTAATTATCGCATTTTTTCTTTGGTATGTCTTGAGTAGAAGTAATGGAACTTTCTCCGTTATAACTGAACAATTCATGATATTTTCGAAATAGTAGTTTGAACGCAACAAATTATCTTCCATGGGAAAAGTAAATCTTGCCATTTTGCTGTAGTATACGTACTGTATGTACCGTGCACTTTGGTTAAGCCGGAGAGCCAATGTGGGAAAATGCATCAAAGTCAATCGGATAGCTCCTGGGATTTAACCGTTCCAAATTTGAGGCCACTTGCAGAAGTCAGAACGAACGTGATTACCAGGCTCGCGTCCATAAATCTCCGAGGCAATTTATATTCGCGCCCTGGACAATACAAAATCGTTAATAGCCGTTGCAGACGAAATGCAAACCCCTTATTCCCAGTTTCTTGCTGCATCCATGCACGTTTTTCCGCTGCATTTTCACATTCCAGGGGACAATGGGGTGGGCCATCGCATTGTTAACGCATGCCAGATTCTTTAAGGCGCAATAGATGGCTTTTGGAGCGTTTTCCCATTCTCCGCTGTCAATCCCTCTTCCACCTCCAATAAGATTGATTTATCGTCGCTGCCACACACGCATCTCGCCATTGGGTTCTGCAATGCTGCAGCCTCTCCGTTCTGTGGCTGTTTCTTTTTAAATATTTTGATTTTTGCAATCACCGGGGCGTTTCGATCCCCACTTCTTGACATGGGAACCGCAGCGAGGCGTCCGCGCCGCAACCACAATTTGCTGGAATGAATGATGGTGTAACTGGCGATCTTTTTACTCTTTCAGATAAACCTTCGCTACGGCATGAAGTCGCCCAAGCTGATGAACTCGAGGGAGACTTGCACAGCTTGCGCCGGCACCATGATCCTCGAATTTGCCGCGCTGAGCCGGCTGACCGGAGAACCGATATTCGAGGTAAACCATGTCAATTCAATTCAGTTCAACTCAGTACCCTACATTCAGTAAGTGAATACCATCTGGTAGGGGGTGTAGTCCATCAACCCAATTTAATCGGCAATTGTCATCGCATTAGGATGGTCACCATCGTCATTGTTAAATTGAATTTCTTGAAGCATAATGCTGTCATTTGAAAGAACTCGGAATTCCATGAGGTTTCGTGTTAAGATTCCCTCCACCAAATTAGAATTTCCCAGCAAAGTAAATTGTTCAAAAAGACCCATGCGTTTCAGCCTATCATCTTGATCGCAGTTGTAGCCCATTGGAGACCCTTGTTTAATTCGGTAATGCTCTCGTCTCGCTGGTATTTCAGAGTTCCCACTCTTTGGAAAATCAGGGAATGTCAGGAAAATGAAAAAGTGTTAGAGAATGTCATGACAATCTTTAAAATTAGTGAAAATGTCAGGGAAACTGAGATAGTTGGCATCAGCCATTTGGTTATTCGTCATCGTTTATAAAAATTTGGGATACAATCCATCCTTTTTTCTTAGTTTTTTTTTTTTTAAATCTCATGTAAAATGTCAGGGAAATGACTGAAAAATTGTGTGGAAAAACCGTTGTTCCTGACAAAATTGGCCACAACTTCACTCCTTCCAATTCATTACTTGTTACACTCCTCTTAAATTTGTAGTTTCTAAGAAAATTATCTTTTAATTTCATCAAAACCCTGCTCGCTATATGTTGCCGAATCAGCTTCTGTTAAAGGAGTAAAAGAGCATGTCCTAGCAACATTTGCCGAAAATTACTCGTTACACAAAGATCTATCAAAGATTTCGGACGGCAAGCAGGTTGTTAGTGCACAGTGGCATTTTCCATTCCATCACTGATCTATTTCAGCCCAGTGACCCCTCAACTGACCCAGACAGGCAATTATTTGGAAATCGCTTTTCTTTTCACCGGTGCGGTAAGCGATCGATTCGGTGACATTTTCGAAAGTTTGTCACGATTGAACAAGCACAGCCCCCGAAAAAACATTGCAGTTTTATTGGGAGTGCTTTTGCCAACCGTGGCATTTCCACGCTTCCATTTCATCCATCTCGCCCTCCTTTTCAAAACATTTCATTTTCGTTCACTGGCTGCCTTTTTTATTCCTTTCTTTATTTGCCGTTACTGTCGCCGCCGCAATAGGAGAAATCTCACCGTGCCATGGATTATTTGTGGCAGCTGCGACACCGGGCGTCCGATCTGATGGGGACCGTCCTCAACATCCACAATGGCGATTGGGTGCGACGTGGTAAGGACCAGTAACTGCAATTTTCTTTCTCCAGTTTCACCCATTTTTGTATACTCATCGAATCAATCATGGGGGCGACGTGAATAAGGGTTTCGGTTTCCTCGAAAGGGAAAAAAATTGCACGATTGAAAAACTCAGCTTGCCTGCTCCTAGGCTGCGATCATAAATCAAGACTCGGAAGAAGAAAGTTATTTTATGCCTGTTTGCATGGCCATCGGGTAACATTTCATCAACTTGCATTATGCCTGCAAGTGATGGGGTAGAGAGGATAGGTTGAAACATTGATTTCTTTGGCTGCAAATTATCATATTGATAATAATTAAAATGATTTTGAACCTATCTAATCATTTCCTATTGTAACCAGTGGTCAGTTGCAGGTTTCACCCATTATTGTTAATTGACCAATGAATCTCACATAAGAAAATGGATGTCCTGATATTTTCACAAAGATAATGCAGACTTATTACTAATCATTCTTGAGCTGTATAAGTATTTGTGATAGATTTTTGCCTTGCTGCAAGAATAGTAATTGCTTGCTCAAATAATTTCAGACAATTAGTTATACAGTCCTAATGTAAATATCTTAAGTATTTAAATGTGGATTGTAATTACAACTCCTATGCTGGTTAAGCAACCTATGTTACCGTTTTTGGTGACAAAAATTAAATCCACCCTTAAATAGTTACGATATGATACATTAGGATTACTGAATAACGTTTGGGGAGACTTGTCTAATCCACCAACAGTAGATTCGATAAGTCTGAACGATATATGTGGCACTCAGTCAATTTCAAGAAATTTAAAAAAAAAATGTATTCAAATAATTAGATTTGTATTAATAAGTATTGTATTTTAACAGTGCTGTTTCGTTTTTGTCTTGCAGATAGTGGCGTTGGAGCTGGCATTGACTCCTATTATGAATACTTGCTCAAAGCTTATATATTATTGGGGGACGACACTTATTTGGACAGATTTAATAAGGTTCGCAAGGTGCAATTTATCTGTTGTCATGCCAATAACAAGGCGAGCCCTAACTGCATTGTACGCTCATCCATTTCAGCATTATTCTGCCGTCATGAAGTACATCAGCCAAGGCCCCATGCTGGTCGATGTCCACATGCACAGGCCTCACACCAACACGAAAAATTTTATGGATGCCTTATTGGCTTTCTGGCCTGGATTACAGGTTGGCAATAAATTTAATATCCATAGTTGTCCATTAGCGATTTATTAACTGGTTACACGATGAAGAAGATAATTTCATTAAGTCTTACTCAGTGTAGTTTGTGTAAGTTTATATTTAATGTACGTGTAAGGCTACTTATAATGTTGTGTTCATTTGCAGGTTTTAAAAGGTGATATTAAGCCGGCCATCGAGACGCATGAAATGCTATATCAAGTTATGCAAAGGCATAATTTCTTACCCGAAGCCTTCACGACCGACTTTCAAGTACACTGGGGTCAACATCCATTACGTCCAGAGTTTTTAGAAAGCACTTATTTCCTATATAAGGTCAGTTTCTATCCTAAAATTTAGGGGAAAAAATAGCTAAACTTCTCATGCAGTTAACTGCCCCTTTTATGAAGAGTCTTAATTCATTGCCATTTTCACAGGCCACGGGTGATTCGTATTATTTGGAAGTTGGAAAAAACGTCCTTAACAGCTTGCAAAAGTTTGCTCGCGTGCCTTGCGGGTTCGCCGCCGTCAAAGACGTGCGCACAGGAAGCCACGAAGATCGCATGGATTCGTTCGTCCTGGCCGAGACTTTCAAATACCTTTATCTGCTTTTCGCCGAGAAGGAAGATTTCATTATCGACATGGACGACTTCCTGTTCACCACCGAAGCCCATCTGTTGCCTCTGACTCTGGCCAGACTCACCAATGCCACCTTGGTTGTGGTAAGTTGTGGTTTGTTCGATGCAATCGACAGCTCTGCCTTCACCAAAATTCTGTCAAACTGATCGTTCACCTTTTTTTTATACAATCAGCGTCCTGGTCGAATGAACGAAATTCTGGACGAAATCATCGAGGAGGAAGAGGACTACGACCACACGTGTCCCAACACAGAATACCTGTTTCCCGGAAAGCGGGATTTTGCTCAGTCCATTCGCCAGCCGCTCAAGAACCTGGTGGAGGGAGTGTGTCCTAAACAGCGATTAGCGTGAGTGTTTGGTTTACTTTTTTCTACATAGAAACATAAAATAAGGTGACTAGCCATCTGGAAAACCTGGAAATGTCAGGGAAATTGATTTGGTCTGGAAATGTCAGGGAAATTCAAATAATGACTGGAAATTTTTTGTGGCACAACAATTTTGATTGGTATGAGAATCTCAGACAAGCATTACAAAAGCTGCATTTGAGATTTACTTTTTCTAAAAATTTCTCCTATGTCGTTTTCGTTATCATTAACACTTCCTAATATTTCTTATGAAATTCCACTAAAATTCACCTAAAATGCAGTATTTCTGTTATTTTTTAATTGCTACTACGGCGTTCTTAAATGATAAATATCGTAGTTGGCTGCTTATAAAAATTTTCAACAAAAAAATCCCTCCAGCGTTTCCATCATTATGAACAACTTTTAAAATTTCGAAAGAAGACGTCCAGAAAAATGCAGCGTTTGTGTTCTAGTGGTTTCAACCACTAGCGTTCGATCTTTATTGATATTAATACACTAAAATCCGTTATTTCAGTTCACGATTATTTCTTGTAATTTTTCAAAAATGTCGCCTATGGCGTTCCCTTTATTATTATTATTGTTATTTCTTTTTACAAATTGTTAGCTAATCCCATCATTTCATGATCAGATCTACAATTTCTAAAATTTCCGCCATATGGCAATTGCATGGGTCAAATCTGCGTAAAAAATGTGCCAAATCTTTAAAAAGTGTTTCTTGAAATGGTCTGGAAATTTTGAAAAAGGTGTTTGGAAAACCTGGAAATGACAGGGAAATTGGATTCAAACTTCGACTAGTCACCCTGATTAAATAAAGTTGACATTTTCATCTTTTTACTGGTTTAAATTATAATTTTGTTGGGTAACTTGCATCACAACAAATGAACCATAGTAACTCGATTTTCAATATTTCCAGTCAACGTCAACTGCGGGCCTCTGAATTTCAAGCTGGCAACGATGACCACCTGAGGCTACTGCGCAAGATGGGGATCTCCATCATGGCCCTTCCAGATGGGCGCATTCAACTACAGCACACCACGGCACACGTATGTATCATTAAATTCACTAGGCTTCAGATCTGAAACAAAATGACCATTATCATAAATGTTCCCGTTAACCGTAGGCGGAAACGTCGGACGATGCAGAAGAAGGCTTGCTCTTCATGCAGGAGATGATCGAGCTGTCCAAATCGCAGGAGCAACTGCTGTCCCAACAGCAGCGTGCGGTTCACTTCGAGACTGTCCTGCCTGATGGCTCCATTCAGCTGACTGTCCTGGCTGCCGGCCCCGCCCAGTTTGGCGCTGACCTCTCACCCACGAATCAGGTGCCGCTCCCTCTGATGTTTGTCCGGTTGTGCTTCAAGGGGGTCCTCTTTTCACTGCGACTCCTGACTTCCCTCTCGCTCCTGGGAGGGTGAACAACATCCGGGTTATGCGAGCATTCCCATAGCACGCCGACTGCTTCTCCCTTTGTGTCTGTCTGTCTGTCGGTTTCCAGTTCCCCCATTTCAATGGCACCGTTTGGGTAAGATAAGACAGACGTCAGTCCTGTCCTAAAGGCTCTTGAATGTTGGACTTCCCACGGCTTCCCTTCCTTCCTTACTCGTACCTTCGAGTCCTCTGAAATCTCTTCCACCTTTCTATGCATGGGGATTAAAGTGAGTCAAGTAGATTGCGCTGTGACCGAGCTATAGCCACCTGTGTTCTAAGTGTAACATTGTTTGAAATGCTTATCGCGCCATAGCACATTAACCTAAATTACAAGGGTAGATCAAAAGTCCTGTTGTTGTTTTATAAATAATTATCGGAACGTCATATAAAGAATTGAAATATACAAAAATGCATTTCTGTTCATGATGCAACACACTATGGTAAACATTTTTTGCTGCCTGATACGGAGTTGATGAAGAATGGTCGCAAATGGATGTTTTTCTGTTTATTTTTCTTTTGTGTTGTTTAAAGATGTTTTGGACAGACATGAACTTGTCACCATACACTGGGGACATTTCCTGATGAATTTCGTGTGCCTGTAACCCTCAAAAAGCATTTAACTTTCAATGCCAATTGCATGTAGCTGGCATTATAGGGAACAACTTGCTTGACATTTTGTAAATTTCGATTTTTAGATTGACGTTTGAATAATTATAAAAGAAATAGCAAGACATCTTGACCTACCTGCGTATTTTCAAAACGCCTTACATATTTTCATTTTTCACAGAAAAAGGTTGTTTAATGCGGTGGTTTTCTGTTGTCTATACACATCCTTGAAGCGTAACCTCATAGGCAACCTGTTTTCATCCAATTGCATAGTCCTATTTACAGTAGATCGCTAACTCATCCAGATATTTTTTCTTGATAATTTTGTGTTCATCCATACAGCCGCGTTCCTAAACAAAGTGTGTTATGTTCGTTTTTCCACAGATCACAGCGCAGGTAGCAGTGGCCAAACCACTCCGCGCTTGCAAAGACGTTCTTGATCCAGACTACTTCCGAGGTAAAATTGGCATTGTGGAGCGTGGAGATTGCATGTTTGTTGACAAGGCCAGACACCTGCAGAAAGCCGGCGCTGTCGCTGGGATCGTTACGGGTGAGGACTCCGTGCCCAACAAATTGCTTTATCCAGTGATGGGAACTGGAAGATTTGTAATCTGTTTCGTTGTAATCTAGACAATGTACCAGGAACGAGCAGCGCATCGTCTCCTCTTTTTGCAATGTCAGGAGATGGCAGCACTGACGTAGCTATTCCCATGGTCTTCTTGTTCACTCAGGATGCGGCCGTTCTAGTCGACGCTTTGCACAAGGACCCAGGAATGTTGGTGACGCTGACAGACAGCACAAATGGTAAGTGCAGCTCAAGTTGGGCTAACGAATTGGGACTACCGATCTGGAAAACTCTGGGAATTTTGAATTGTAACCTGGAGTTTTTCAGTGTCAAAATTGTGTGTTGTGTTTGTTCGTAACTTATAATTCCGGGAAATCAGTACAAAAATAATTGGTTCGGTAATCAATTCCACCATTCCTTTAAAATTCTGCATTTGTGGTTAAGTTTTTCTAAAAATGTTGCCTGTGGCGCTCCTAAATTCATGTTAATTTATGCATTATTGACTGTTTAGTTTAACAAATATTTAAATTGCCATCCGGGTTGCCTTTGTTATTATTTATGGGAAACGTTTTCAAAACATTACACCTGAAATCCGTTATTTTTGGTAATTTTTTATTCAAGCCTTGTCTATGGAGTTAATTTTGAATAATAATATTTCTGAAATTTTCAAAATGGTCTAAAACTGCATTATTGGTGATCTAATTTTTATAAAAAAAATTCCTCAAATTTCTTTCGTTGTTGTTATTTTCAAAAAAAGAATTTCAATGAAAATATACCTAAAATCCATTCTTTCTGGTTGAGTTTTTCAAAGAAATGTTCGTAAAATCCATCATCGGGATACGTTTGTTTGGTTATGTTGAAGCTAAACCCACTCAAAAAATTTCGCCAGCAGCGTTTTTTTATTATTATTAGTATTAAAACATTGTTTTCATCAGAATTGTGTGCAGGAATTTGTGGCATACATGAAATCACTAAAATATATTTTTGAACCTGGAAAAATAATAATATGATCCTAGTTCTTATAAAAAAATACTTAAATTTGTTTCGTTATTATTATTGGTAAAGTCAGGGAATTTCGTTTTCAGAAATTAGTAGTCACCACATAATAATTTATCGTAACTTCTACGTCTTCTCCATATTTTGGTCGGGTCCCTTGCTAATTAAACGGGTCGTTTTCTCTTCATACAGACCAATCTACCGACACCAAGACTAGTGGCAAGTCCACCGTGAAGCCGGTGTCACCACCGAAGGACACGGACGACACACTACTGAAAACCGGAGAGATAACCTACATCCGGCTGGGAGAAAATGGTCAGATGGCGACAGACACGCTCGCTCAGTCGTCCGTGCAAGACGCTGGCGCCACAGTCAGAGTAGACGAGCAGGAGGCCAAAGACGAGAGTTCAAAGCTCCAAGCCGAGTCCGAAGACGAGAGCAGGAGCAGTGCAGAAGATGCTGCAATCACCGAGGAATTCAAGCAGGAAGCACTCCGTGCCTCCAAACTGCTGTCCGCAGCACGAGACTTGAAGAAGTTGGACGTGGAGTCGATAATAACTCTTTTGAACCGGGAGAAGGAGTACGTACAGACGCTGCAGCGACTCATCCAGACTGCATTGGGAGACAAAAAGGAGCTGGACGGGGAAACCAAGGTGTTCCTGGACCAGCTCAGCGAGCTGATGAGGCCGAAGGATCTCGGGAAATCGCTGTTGTCGGCATCCAGTCCTGTCGTCGTTGCTCAGGGAGACGAGGTGGAAAACACGAGCCAGGACGAGAGTGCGGATGTGCGCGTGGTGCCGACTGCCGACGACCTCGGACAGCCTTCCTTGCCGGGCGCCAAGCACAAGACTATAGCCAAGGGGGAGAGCGCTGCGAGCCGGCCCTCGCGCTTCTCCCGCGAACATTCCACAGATTCTGATTCGTTCGAGAAAAGCACGGCAAAGACCAGCACGCTCAGGCCCACCGACGAGTTATGATAGTCGCTCGCTGAAACGGTAAGAGTCTCGAGTTTGAGTTACCGCGAGAGAGCCGCGGAGGTTCCACTAAAACAAGATCCGCATCTTGCAGACGGAAGAACCGTCACGATGCGCGGCTCTGCTCCAGACCCACAGCGACATAGTCAGGAAGTTGCGTCTAGCCGAACTAATAGTGCTTCGGCCCAAATGCGCTGATATACAGACTTGGCGAAAAGAGACCTCGCGAGCCATTCATCTCGAAGCGTTTTTAGGCTTTATGTCGAGCCGGCATCTCTGTCTAGTGCTGAACCAAAAGGCCCTTGGCGAAAGCGTTCCTCGGTCCCTGCTCTGTACAAAGCTGGCTGACTCGGTCATTGGCTGATGACGCCAAGGAAGTTCTTTGATGGCGCCAAGGAAGTTCTCTGATGCCGCCAGGGAGGTTCTGTGATGCCGCCAGGGAGGTTCTCTGATGCCGCCAGGGAGGTTCTCTGATGCCGCCAGGGAGGTTCTCTGATGCCGCCAAGGAGGTTCTCTGATGCCGCCAAGGAGGTTCTCTGATGCCGCCAAGGAGGTTCTCTGATGCCGCCAAGGAGGTTCTCT
>JAQGAF010001567.1:0-29674 GCA_034687865.1 Kryphioiulus occultus
TTGAGTTTGAGCTGCCACGTTCTACACCAGTCTGATAAGATGTCGAGGTTCCTTTGCAATCTGAATGGATCCTCAACTCTTAACTCATCATACAGTGCAGAATCGTCAGCAACATTACATCATTCTAATGTGTAAACATTCAATCGCCAACATTTCATTTGTTAAACTAGGTTTGTACTGTGTATACACGTTTCAGTTCATAGATCTTGCCACTATTTGGCGAAGGCAAATATGCATTTTATGAATTCAATTTACAAATCCAACAGATCAATAAAATGTAAGCTGCCGAGAAATTAGCCATGAAGTGCATGCAAAAGTAAGAACCCTTATCTGACACTTCGTACATGAGTATAATGTGCAAATAATGTTTTCTTGAAGCCTTACTTAGAATACATGGAATAGAGAATAGAAGCTTTAATTCCTACATAGATGGCCATTAATTCGCAATGCATAGAAATCTGCTGGCAATAAAATTCGCATTGTTCTTCCAAAGACCAGATAGTGTGGTTTCGAAGATACAGCATTGGAATATACCGCATTCCATTCTTGAGTAATTAATTTAGATAATGGCCTAATTTTTTATAAACCATATTTAATATTAGAAATTTTGTATGTACGAA
Organism: Kryphioiulus occultus; assembly: GCA_034687865.1. Classification (NCBI taxonomy): domain Eukaryota; kingdom Metazoa; phylum Arthropoda; class Diplopoda; order Julida; family Julidae; genus Kryphioiulus; species Kryphioiulus occultus. The sequence continues at coordinate 621 of JAQGAF010001567.1, forward strand.
TGCATTATTGAACTTCATAAATATTAATATCAAGAAATCGACGTGTAGGTAAATATTCGATTCCATATACAGTATGTTTCACTTTGTACAGTATGTCTAGTATGGTATTTATCGTAAATTTACAAGGTGGCCCAAAAGTTGATATACGTACATATACATGTACGTGCTCAAAAATAGTGACTGTTTTAAAATTTCTTATTAAGCAGCTTATGTTTCCAAGCATAGAAACCTAGGCTATATTTCGGTATATACATTATGAGAAAGTGGGCCTCCCCTAATGGCTCTTAGGCATACAGTGACAGGCTGACAGCAACATAAATAAATAACATTTTTAGGTACGTTAAGTTAAGGATAGGCTCGATTACGTTAGGATAAACATAAAAAACAAACTCAACATTGCAAAATAAAACATAAGGAGGATATATTTCGAAAGCTAGGACAAGTGTTATTCTTGTCTACTACACAAGTAATGTAGAAGTACACATTTTGTGCACATAGGGGGATGTTTACCCAAAATCTAACCTGAAAACTTTTGATCAGAATTCCAAGATGAAGCTTTCAGGGCAGACTTCACATTAGTTATGTATTTCAACTTGTCATACACCTCACAGTAGGAGTATCTGAACTCGACAATGAATATATTGGGAAACATATTCAACCAGATATTTTGCAGAGAAGAAAACTCTAGGTTATCACTTCTAATTCGAGCCTTCATGTTCAGGCATGCACTGCATGTCCAAGGGCACTTCCGTCCTTCTCCACTGCTGTCGCATTGGGTACAATTGACCTCCGCATTAATAAAACTAATTAAATGATTAATTCTACCACAGATTATGCCTTTTAAACTCTTTAAATCCCTCGTATAAACGCCACAGAGTCCTAGAAGGACATGAATTAAATATAGAGCTACTTAGATTTTCATGATAGCCAAATAGAAGAAGCCAGACAGTAGAGGAGAAAGCGAGATGAACAAACAGTTGCCATGACGCCCGTTGCCCAGGGCAACATATTTCGCATCCAACTACATGTACAAATATCTGCCTAGTGCTCGGTTAGGAACCGGCTATAAGACAGAACCCACTCCTGACAAACACATGGACTTCCTTCCCCAAATCACAAATACACCTACATGTACATGAGAAATTCAGTTAATAAAGGAAATGCACTTTATCCTTATTAAAACCTTCGAATAGGATAGCTTGATGCATCAAACTTGCATCCGATTATAAAACAGCTCCAAAGAAGTCCCTGAAACATTAGTCTTGCATGGTATTAATCGAACACCGGAAGTCTGGGCTTTTAGGAAATTCCATCAATCCTTCTCATTCTGTTTATTTTATTATTAGCAAAGCCTGCTGGATGCAAACCGCCAAACAGCATCGGATATTAAGGAAAAGCAATATCCAAAACCCATTTGAGAGGAAATGGATTCTGCTTGCTCACTTTTTGGGGTTAATCATACACTTGATTAACACTTGATTAGTTATTTTGTTGCCAAGCTCAACTCTTTTCATCCATTCACAAGAGCATGTGTCTGTGGCGCCCACATGTAGATGAAGTTTTGAATACTTCTACACGTAAATGTATGAATAAAACATCAGCGAACTCTGTTTGATTACATAAGAACTAGTGCAAACAGGGATTTTACCAAATTATGAGACGAGCTGATTAAAATCTGTTTGACTAGTCGATTACATTTATATGTATAGGCTCGTGCTTTAGAAGTAACTTAAACAGTGCGGAAAGACATGCAATCTTCCACATATGCAGACATTTCAACTCTTTATGTAATTATGTACTTCCATTTTTATTGTTATGACATGTTGTGGGCTTATGCCTCCTCGTTTTTGCATTGGGCTTGTAACCCTGTTTTCTTGTATAACTTGTAATGTTCGTTTTTTCTCTCAAAAAATTTTCTTCAAGCACCTGATGAAGTCGTTTGCTCGACGAAACGTTGTGCTACTATTATGCACATTAAATTTGATCGTGTTACAAATCGTTGCATAGAATAAGTAAAGTGTATTTTATATTATATACAGGTATGTGGTCTACATGGATTACCAGCAGGTGGCGGTGTAACTGCTGGAATCAAAAATGGTGTTTGTGCAAAAAAGCTCAATGTATTTTCCGGTACAGATCATCATCATACCAAATTACTTATCAATGTTAAGCGCAATTATAAAAGAAAATTTAAATTTAAAAAAAATTCCACACCTAGAAAATCATCCAAGATTGTTGGCAGCCCGCACACTCTTCACAAATTGTGATTAACCTGAATGGCGATTTGGTCACGTGATTCCAGTAGGTATCTTGAGGATTTTCTATGGCATCATTTTTCCAAAATGTGTTCCTTGTAGCTCTTACAGTTTCGTAAAATTATTTTTTTGAAATGAGGAAAAGCTTTATGATCACCCTGTATATTGACATGGACATAAGAAGTTCTAAGTACGCCAAGTGAAAGTGCATGCATGGTCCAAGAAGTGAACTAACGATCGGTATGCCAATAGCTCACCATAAACCAAATCAATCAATAGTTTCCAAGAAAAGCCAATGAAAACTTAAATCCTTTTTTATGATTCCTCATAAAGGATAAAAAATATGGGTCCATGATGGTTTGTATTTGATATTTATTGTATATTTGACTTATAATTTTCCATAAGGACATTCTATTCATGCAGCAATCATTCTCGACGGTTATTCTCTTACTATGCGGGGTCACTGACCCCAAAGATACTACAATTTCAACCCACACAGGGCGATAAACTAGGCTATATACTGCATACCATTGTTGGTCTATTCGAACATTTCGTTTTATTGAAGAATGTCTTATGTTTCAGACCTTATGTTTCATCTTCGAGGGTGGATCTATCATAGCGACATTTTTCGTCATTGTTTACTGAACCCCAGCCCAAATGCAATTCGTAAATACATGTATGTTTGCACCCTAATACTCTATTAAATTACCAAACACGTTATGAATAAAGCACTTTCAGATAAGGCATGCTCGAATTATTACAGCCATTAAATGATTAGCATTTGATCACATTTCTCCGACTTCGCTTCTCTACGTTTGATGTTAATAATTAAAAAGTAGGTTGGTCAAACTTGTCAGACTGTAGGTTTTGCACGACATAGCTGACATACTGAATAAATTAGATTGTGAATAACTACCGTCCAAACAAAAGAGAAAAAAACAAAAATCACCCAATTTTTTTGGGTTTGTTTACTTCATTGATTCTGTGTGATTGAATATATTCTGTAATATTGTTTGCTTTTGATATTTTTACAAAATAACTACGTCCAAATTGAATCATCCAAGTTTGATAACTAAACAATGAACAAATCAAACCAAACCACTATACACTGTACATGTATTAAATACAGTCAACGAATGCAGCTATTTCAAACTGCATTGTGTATTACGTAATAGACTCAATGAGAAAGTAGGCTTCCCCTATGTCTCGCAAGCTAGCAGTGATTGCCCGACGGTGGGGCAGCAAAATAAATAAAAAATACGTCATGTTAGGTCCTGGTTAGATTAGGCTTTGATTTGGTCAGTTTTGGTTAGGTCAGGTCATGATTAACACATAAACATTAAAAAAAGGGGGAAAAAACAAAAAGGATACACTGCGACAGCTTGGACAGGTGTCAATCAATTCTACTCGATAAGTAAAATTGAAATATCAATATTTTGTGCATTTTTGGAGCAGGAAATAGTGATAAAATATCCAATTCAAAAGTGTCATTGTCTCACTGCCTCTATAGAAGAGAACACCCACATTTGGTTTCGAAATAATCAGGAATAAGACGGGCCCGTGCTTCTTTGAATCGTATATATGCTTAGAAATATTAAATTTGCATCGCTTTCAGTTACATCGTTGAGGACAAGTGCCAAGAGGAGACACATGTAGAGAAACGTTAGTTCCCCATTGTTTTTCTCATTAAAGTTCAATTCGGGTTTTGTATGTCCATCGCCAGCGATGCACGTGTCTTATCCCACATTGAAAGCGCTTGCTTCGCATGAACACCAATCAGTAAAAACAGTTTTAGCAAATAGGTCGTTGATTGAACCTCGGTTTCAACGGGGTCCATTGGCGCCTTGACAGATAAAAATCCCGAGCTGAAATTAAGCTGCAGCCGATTTCACGAATGCGTCGTGCTGTCATTTAATGGCCAGAAGTTCATTCGCAGCAATTAGCTTTTATGCAGCCAAGCCTGGGCCATGTTTTGATTAGGAAAGTCGGCGCATGCTCCGTGTGGGAAAAGGCGAGCAAAGGCAGTCATTAGATAAAGTAGCCCCGGGCGTTTCTTGGCGTTTCGACACAAGCGCTGAATTTGCAATAGAAAATGACTGGCATACTGATGAGCGCCCGATGTTTGTTTACAACTTATCGACCATCTTCATCGCCATTTGGTGACAAAAGCAACCATGCATCGATTCTGGCGCACATCTTTCATGACCATCTCTTGTGCAGGGTTTGTCAAGGCGTAAAATACCACGTGACGCCACGACCATTCATGAAATAGGTGGACAGCCAACAGGCCTTCGGAACAAGAGTAAAAAATGATAAAGGCTACACTTCGATTTTCCCAGACTTCTGCCCCTCTCCGCTATAGACACAATGAGAAAATGGGCTTCATCTAACGGCTCGTAGACTGGCAGTGATTGCCAGCAGTTAGGGTAGGCAAAATAAAGAAATTACATTTTTAGGTTAGGATAGGTTAGATTAAGAAAATCCCAAAAAACACAAAAAGAAGAAAATCACAAACAAGAAATAAACATGACACTGATAAATTCCAACATTCGGTGGATGTAATTCTTGTCTGCTATAGACTCAATGATAAAATGAACTTATCCTAATGGCTCGAAGGCTGGCAGTGATTGCCTGCAGTTAGGATAGGCGAAATAAAGAAATTCCATGCTTAGGTTAGGATACGATAGGCCAGGTCAGACCAGATTAGGATAAACACAAAAAAAAACCAAAAACATGAGAAGAATAATTACAACATTTAGGACAAGTCTCATTCGTGTAGAGAAGATCGACACATTACAGTAATCGACACATTTACATGTAGTACACATTTAAATGATAAATTTAAATCATTTTTCATTATTTTTGGACATGGATAAACGTGTGAATTTCAATAAGCAACGTTCTTGAAACATAAAAGTACAATGCCTAACATCTGACAACGTTAGCTAAGAAGACCAATAACATGACTTGTGCATAGCAATATGGGGATTAGTTGGTTATATAGCTATCAAATAATTTAATTTTGAAATGCATGAGTACTTCAAAAGCCATGAGCAGCTCGGTTTGGTTTAGCTGGTATCTACAGAACTTAACTTACTCTGTTATTCAAGCTGTCGTGATGCTGAGACTTAAAAAAGATCACTTGATTTCTCTTAGAAATTTAATTTCAAACGAATTCTAGGATTACGTCTTCAGTGTTTTTTTTATTTAGGTAAACTGGCAAAATCTTTTTTTGAAAAACCTGCCACCATCGCTAGTGCACGTCGTCCGTAAAAGAAAAAACCTTAAACAGTCCAGACAGCAGATAAAAAGAGCTTAAAACGATTTGTCCAAAACATTACAGAATCACCACCACCCGTGGCTTAATTCGTTAAATTTGGAAGGTGACAAACCCCAGCTGCCTTTAATAGTGACATTATTTTGCTATTGCCATCTTCCTGAATTGCAAATGCACCTTAGGGTTTGAATAAAGGAACGAACTGCGTGCCCATCAATATCGAATAGTTAATTTTTATAACTTTACAAACAAATATTATGGAAGAAAGATCATTTTTGTAAAAGGTGAAACGTGTAACGTAGTAATGCGCAGCAAAATGCATAATCCTCATTACTTCATTAGACTAATTAAGATGCCAACTGAGCAAAATACATAGCGCCCAAATACGAGTATCCCTTTCCAGTTACATTCAGGAAGTAGGCTACTTTCGAAATCCCATATCTGGCCAAGATGGTTGCCAATGAGACGAATGACAGTATTTCACAAGCCTTATACCTAGGACACACCAAAATTCAACGCGTTAATATTAACGCGTTGAAGGATTTAACGCAGTAAAAATTACGGCCGTAAAAATATATGGGACAAACCGCATTTACGTTAAAATTATGTAGGCGGGGTTTTAAGACCAGTGCATTGTGGGGCAGTTTAAGACATACAGGGTGTTCACTAAATCTGGCGGTGATTGCAGCGTGTGTCGTCTGCTGCGCAATGTTAATGTTAATGTTAATGTTATAGCAATCCAAAAATCGCAAATATACTTTATAGATTCAGAAAATAGAAATCGAAGTGCAGCAAACACGTGCTCAGCAGACCTTTCACATGAAAACCAACAGTGGTGCCCCTTTCATAGGGAAATTGTAGTGGAATAATTGACTGGCCACACTGATGACGTCAAAATTCACTGCGTTAACTTCACTCCTCTTGTTTGAGGAACACAGGGAGTGGACTAGGAAATTCACCTCATTATTAACGTGTTAAATATTAACGAGATGAAACATACAGCCCAAGTTAACACGTTAACTTGGGCCGGTCTGCCCTAGGTTTTACTTTCCCATATTTTACCCTTTAGTTTTGCCATCGACCAATATAAAGTAAATCAACCTTTAATAACAACAATGGTTATAATCAATATGGCCATTGAATTTGAATAATAAAGGAATTCACGCAATATCAAAGCATTAATGCATATTTTCAATTTGGATTTTTAATTTACTCAGATGCTCGGAATTTACTTTAATTTTGCAAATTTTGATAATGCCATAATGAGGTCAAATAGAAAGAACCAATCCAGGGTCATTACTAAAATTCTCAAGCCGATTTCCCTGACATTCCCTGATTTGCCATGGCTCTACAGAAACTGGGAATCCTTCAATCTGCCATTTTGGGGGTTTCTTTCATTGCGCAAAGGGGAACTTCACCCAAAAACCAATACTCATCTTAATCGATAAATCAAATAACTTCGGGATTGCACTTATAATTTAAAGGTTGGAAATCGTCTGACTTTTTGAAAAAATTTCAAAATTCCCCTGAATCTTTCAGAATTCCCAGTCAGTTAGAAATTCCATAACTTTCTCGGGTTTCCCAGGAATCCCAGGTTCCGTAGAATTCCTGTATGGAATGAGTCACGACTTCTTGGTGGCCATCTTGGGCTATCAGAAAGGCATGTAAGTATTAGCGCGACCATCACAACTTGGCACTTATACATGTACATGCTAAAATACCAAGGGAGAAACGATGACTTTCTTCCTCTTGCATTTGAGTATTTTACGTTTAATAAAGCGTTCTGGTGTTAATTATCTTGAAACACAGCGTAACGAGGTTTCTTCCGCCATTTAGCCGCATTTAATTATGCGATTTTGAAAATTTCGTTAGCACACAAGCGCCGAGAATGATTAAAACCCTGGCCGACGTTAAATGGATATCTACGTTACCGTTAATTATATTGGGTCACCGCTATTTTTCCAGATAGGCAAATAATCATTTGGTGTGGATAGCAGCTACGTGTACACCTTGATTTCTCGGGGAAGCGTTGGGGTTGCCATGGCAACGTTGGGAAAGATTGGCTGGTTGCCATGTTGGAGAGAGAATTGTTGAAAGAGTGGGTCAAAGAAAAGATACACTCGGGATGCAAATCAATACGAGTATCAAGGACGGATACCGGGTTTTATTCGCCATTTTAGAAGGCAATTTCAGGGGTGGGGAAATCTTGGTACTATTCCATAGGCGGCTGGGGGAAAACACTTGGCAATTTACTTTCAATTTCACCGCTTATAATCACGTCGTTAATGCGCGATATAGAAATTCAATTTTGTCAGACATCCCTTGGCAAAATACCGCATTGGATTAACGCGAATGCTTTACGAGTACCAGCGTTAACTTAACTGCCGTTCATTCGCCAAGAATCAACCATGTGGTTCGATCCTAAGTGGGTCTAAACGGTTTTAGCACTGTGAGGTACAGCATACAGTCCTGAACAGAAACAGCATACAGTGTAGGTTGGCTATATATTCCATTCTCTTCCACCAATATCCGATGAGGGATGTTGGACACATCCGAGTATTTCAATGGGCCTGTTAGCGTAGCAAAAGCTTCACGATTGATCAAAAATGACAGAGGAAGATTCTTTCTCAAATTGGATGAGCCAAAAGTGAAGCGCATACCGAAGCATCCATTTGATGAGACAGCGTTGGTATTCCTTTCGGAAAATGCACTGACTAGATTGAAAAGCTGATGATAAATTGCTGGTAAACTGATATTCCATGATGACTGCTGCACATGTATGCGTACGTGGGGGTCCCATGAGTTTTTTTTAAATGCAATACCCTGACTTTCCAAGATTTTCATGACCAAAAAGCCAGCATACTTTTCAATGTTGAGACCTAATATTCGCACTCAACTGATATTTAATTCCAGTCAAAACTAGAATTGAAAACAAATTGTTCCCACAGTAAAAATTCTATAATTTGTGTATTTGCTACCTTGACAAGTTCAATGTACCTGGACCTAAATGCGTTTTATCAAGCACGTCTCAAAGTGAGAATTATAAGAGTCATTTCCTGTTCATGAATGCCAAAATTGTCACTAACCTTGCTAAAAAAAACAGGCCTACATGTACAATGGACTTGCGCAATCCTGCTTTCAAACTTTAAAAATAAATGGGAGAAATCCCTGGCCCCTGCATGGATTTGGCATTTATAATACATGTACAGTACATGTGCTTTCAGAATGGATTAGTCCAACACATATACAGTGGCTTGAAATTAAAAATCTGTCAGATGAAAAACTCAATGACCAGTATGAGAATTTCCCTGACTGTTTCCAAGGCTATCCAAATTCACTGACAATTAGGGTTGTGATTAGCGATAGCTCGAATAGGTGCTAACTGATGTCGTAAACAGCGATGTTTACCCAGTCATTTTAATGATAAATTAACAAATACTTGTGAATCAGTTGCAATGATTGTCGATAAACATTAGTTAACAAAAATTAGTTAGGAAATCGCCCTATCCATAAGTCACATAAATGTGTTACACAAAAGCGAAAAGTACATGAACGACTTTTCGGACACGCTGTTTTGCAAACAGTCAACAACCAAAGTAGCTTCTAAAACGTATTATATGTGAACGAAATATCATCGGTTGGCTATCAGTCTTGCAATCACTCTGCATTCGGTTTTCAAAACCATTTTGCAATCACTTCTTTTCATAAGAGATAACCAATAATTCAAGTCTGCTGAGTATTTGCAATAGAAAATGTTTCTTCTAATTGTGCAGCGTCCAAAATGCAACTTATTATTTGCCGTCCTGACATTGTGAGAAGAACTCAAGTGTCTTTCTCGTCAGATCTAAATGGCCGTGCATCAGTCTGCCAAAGTTTAGTTAAATGTTTCGAGAATGCAGTGCTGAGAATAACGATCTGCACTCAAACAACAGAAAATGTCCCAGCATGTCCATAGCTATGCGCAGGGATTGGTAAACGGCATAAAAGCATATAGCGATATGGGCATAAAGCCCTTTTAAACGACGTCTTGTCGAGGTTTACATAAGAATCATTTTTCCACGGAGATCTGCAGCGGAGATAAAATAAGAAAGAAAAAATATCGATGCCATTTGAGGCATCTTGAATAAACAGTCGATATGAATAAAAAAGATAAGTTGTCGTTGCTCATTGATACAAGGAAGGAAAACTTGAGAAACGCCTTTGTACATGTACAGGCAGAGTTGCAGTGACAAAAACTGGATGCAAAACTTACAGAAGGCCACGAAGAAATACAGCAAAAACCTGGTGAGAGCAGCGAAAAAACGAGACTTTTCCCATGCATTGCAGTGACGGAATGACAAATGAGGAGAGCAGTCACAAGACCTGCAATTTGTCTTCCTAACAAAAGTGCGAGAAATGAAGAGCCTAAAAAGGGTATATTTAAAGAAACGTGCTTCTGAGTCAAATGTTATTTTTCATTAGGCGATCAATATTATTGCAGCCAAGCGCCTTTCCCCTGTGCCGTAAACGTAGGAAACGATTGCCAGATATTAAGCACATTTCAGATTCGTCTACACTGCGTGCGAAGCAGACATTGTCGTAGCCTCGCATCGAGATCGCAGATTTGATTAAAAAATATGTGACAACGTACAGTATTCTGTAGGAAAAGACACATTCCTAGCCCTACACGTAGCTTTTCTGAAGCAAGACGACTGATCGAATTCCTGCATTCATTGTGCCTTCAGACACAGTTTTAAATCAAGTCTACAGAAAACAAAAGTCATGAACTGACCTTCGGCTGATATTCTGGCATTTATGGGAAACGAATACTAGTTTAATGTTGAAAAGTGCATGATGAAATCACATCCAAATAGCATTATATCCTACAGTAAGCGTTAATGACGAACATTAGCCCAAATGGTTAGTCGTAATCAGTGCTGTTTCATTGCTCTACAGTAATTTGTTTGGTATCATGACAGCATTAGTGGGATAAAATTGCAATCAAAACTACAAATTCGTGACAGATTAGAACCAAAATGTTCATTGTTTGTGCACTCAAAATAGCACTGGCTGCCCTTAGACTACGGCAAACACTCATAGCTTTCGAGTCATTATACTTGGCCTGTCTGCATTATGAGCCCCAAGGAGATGTCATTTTCGTCCGTAATTAATAATAACTTGGTTCAGCTTCAAAGAGTTGCGTGAATTTAACTTTGCAAACTTTTGAAAATGGACATTAGAAGACCTACTAATTAGCCATAATAATACAGTACCTAATTACTGCAAGTAAATGCTATATCAGCAAGCAAAAAATAAGATTGCCATGTTTACATGTTATGAAAATAAAGGCCGGTCATATAGCATTTGGTCTAAATACTCAAGTTTAACGCCCTTACCGAAGGTTGGAGCAACCGACCAAACAGTAGGCCTACTGCTGCATACAATGCAACTGAAACCCAAATTCAAATGACTAATGAACATAGGACGTAGGACATACTACTGGACTTATGACTACAGGACGTCCTAAACCAACCCCATAATACATGTTCGTCTGATAAGTTAAGAACATTGTGCTAGTTATTAATAACAGCATTTTATGGTGTAAGATAATATACAATACGAACAATACGAATTAACAGTAAGATTTACGCGTACACCATCAATGAACCAACAAAACTTAAAGCTATGATACAATGCTACAATGCCATTATATCGTAAGTGTGTACTCAATAACTTTCCTATACGATGTGTTCAAATATTTTTTCAAAGGTTTGAAAAGGAAAGAGATCCACCATTACAATGCGGCCTGTGCATTTAACTCCAGAACTTTCCAATAAGATATTTTCAACGGATGTTCAAAGTTTTGAAAAGGAAACAGGTCCAAGGTACCAATGAAATGACTTGTGAAAACGGCGGTATAGGTAGGGTAATTAGATGAGGGTGCAATTGGCTGTAGGCATTTCGATGTAATTTGCATTTATGATTTACAGACTCCAGATGGCGCCCGAGGGCAACAGAAGGCGAGAGCAGATAAGAGAGGAAGAGTACAACAGGAATGGAAGAATCGGAGCGGAAAGGGAAAGCAACGCCATTGATGCGTTCAATTCGTCAAAGTTGAAATATAATATATTTCAACATATGTTTATACATCTTTTGCCTTTCTTTTTAATTTCATAGTTTATTTACCTCAGCCAAAGCAAACCATCATCAGCAAGAAAAGGTGTTTGGAACATTGGGTGGACAGCTCATCAGTGAGGGTTTTGACTGTACATGTACAGTTTGGGATGTTGTCATATTGATGCCATCATGCTATTGTTAATGATGCGACATCGTCAAAGAAACTCATCCATAAAATGTCAAATGAAAAACTGAACAACAGATTTTTGGAGTTTACTTTCTCGCCCCTCCACAAGTCCTTCATGGATTTCAAAATTCTTTAAACGCAAAAATACAAGAGTATAGTTTGATTAGCACTCATACATGTATAAGCTAGCCTAAAGTCACTATCATTCTAAACGCTTATCATCGCCATGGGTCGCTTTAACTGCTCCTTACATAAGTTTTTGAAATGATGTTTAAGTACTGCGTTAAATTTATATGTTAATGCTATTCTGTGCATGTTTATCGAATTAAATCTAACAACATTCATTGCCAAAGAGCCCCATGTTTGCAAATGCAGTAACCGCAAATGCTGCGAAACGTCATTAAAACGTGATAAATAAATATGCGCATGTAATTGGAGCAAATGAGCAACAACTGTTTATCATGCATTGGCTCTTTTGCAGGCCTATTTACTTGCTAGAAGTGTAAGCAATACATGTACATGAACATGTATAGGCTGCCAGGAATAATGTGATGAGTAGGCCTACAAGCATGGCGACCATAAATTTGCAGTTTGGTATTTCGTCTTTCCCTATCCACGTACACATGTACATGGCATTTTGACATTACTGATGGGTGACGTTTCTGACTTAATTTCACTATTTACAAAACAAGCGAATGCGGTGTTTACCAGAAGTCAAAGTGCATACAAATCAATTAATTTTAGTAGGATAAACGAACCTGAGGTACAAGTACACCATTTGCACAGAAGGCATTTTGCGTGACATTTAAGCTTGGCCAAATTAGTCTTTCCATGACAATCGGAAACCATTGTATGTAGCGCCATGGAGGTAAACTGCAATACGCTGCAAAATTGCGATTAATATTTAAAATGCCCTTTAAATGTCGGGCAACGTCAGCGAACTACGAAAAGTACACTACTTGGCTATTGGAGGGCTGATAGAATAACGAGGGTTTCCATTTACATAGATATACTAATGTGCTGCAGCCATTTGTCCGTTGGTCAATCAGGCCAATCATGAGAAAGGACAACTGCTTTGCTTTCCGTTTTAAATTTAAACAAAACATGTTTGAACTATAAAAGTTTGTCATTATAAATTCAACTAGAAAGTGAGTTTTTCCTAATGGCACGTAGGTTGGCAGTGATTGCCTACCGGTTAGGGACAATGATGAGATAGGCGGTAGGCATGGAAGGGCGTCCAATTTTTTTTTTGCATAAATGCTGCACTGTGTTAATAGCACTGTCCATCTCAAGGAAGGCATCACCATTTATTGCATAAGTTCTGAGGATATAGGCTCACAAAATTTCAGCAGAGAAATTTATAAACAGAAAAATGACGTCCAGATGGGCAAGGGGTCAAAAAGTCGGCTTTTTGGTGGACGTACTTTGTGCATGTACATTATGCCCCTTTAACTGTTCATTTAGGGTTTTCCACCATTCAAAATAATCACTTAACCATACATTTAGGGGTGTTCCCTATTAAATATCGTTTATAACAAACAGTCCAAAATTTCCGATAATTTTGCAGGGAAACTATGACGTTGGATCACGTCATCATAGGATGTATTTTATATAATATTATATGGATACATGGGTGGCCCAGAGATGAAATTTTCAATTTCCCTGACTATTTCAGATTTTGAAATCAAATTCCCGGACCACCCTGACCACTGAAAACGCAAAATATGACATTCGTTAATGTAACGGTTGTTATATACGGGAAATAGAACACATTTTCATTCGTAAACAGCAATTTCAAATTTTTTGTGAAATTGTCAATTTCACTAAATTTCCATGGAATTGCTTGCCATCCGTTGATTATTGAGTTAACTAATAACTAGCTATGTAAAATGTATTGTTAATTCGTTGAATTTCCCTGAATTTTTCAAAGTAAATCCATTTGCATGACTTTTCCAGACCGTTCCAATGTCCCTGATTTTTCCAGGTTTTCCAGGTCTGTGGGCACCCTGGGATATAAGACGCCACATGTTAGTGTCACGAAGTGGCCAAGTTATATGTATAGTAAGTTTTTTTGCAAATGAGGTGATAACCCAGGAACACCAAGTCTGCTGCATGTTGCTCTGGCTAGAGTGATCTTTAAGTTTATTTGCAATAGAGATCCCTTATATTTTACTCTCTGTATTAAAAGGAGAAATTCAACATTTTTGTTGTCATAGAAAGTAGCGTTGGGGTCCTCCACAATCCACATTTGAAGAAGCTTCTCGAAAGCGTTGGTGCGTGCCAAACCCAAACAGACTGTGGTGTCCCATCCATAATTAATTCAGTGGTGCCACCGTTGGCACCACGTGTCTACCGTAGTGTAGTGCTTACACCGAGATTGACGGAAGCCACCCTCGAGTCATACATTTTTGAACAGGATTGTAAAACGCGAGACTCGCAAGGCTAGTCATGCAAACATCTGGGGAAATTCCTTCTACTATATAGCCTTCCTCTTCCGGTTTCCTATCGGCGTCAAATCTGACTTAACTTCCCAATTAGACAATTATTTATTTGCGTCTGTGGCGCAAAAAAGACGGCGAGGCTTCTGAAGATAACCGTTGAGGGATTCTCCCAGATCTTAAGGGTAGCAATCGTGAGTAGCAGACCAGCCTCCTTCGTTTATTTATGCGGCAGCTACTCGTTTAAAAAATCACCTGAAAATATATAATGCATTCGTGATCTTATCCATCCCAAATGAATTTCACCCGAAAAAGCGCTATCAATTATGCAATTGCGGTAAAAAATGGGAAGTGGGAGGCTTCTTAGGTAGCGCAGCGTGAAAAACCTTTCTCAACACCTCAGACGTAAATCTTAAAAACGAACTTTTCGTACGAATAGAAGGCGAATAGGACTGAAGACATTCATCCAATAATAACGTGCTAAAACCAGTGCTTAATTCCCAAACTTGCTCAATCAATCCCCGAAAACAGCTCAGCAGAATGTCGTTTTCATTTTGCTCTAAACGTCTTATCAGAAAGTGCTTTTTATCCAAACCAGGTACATGTAAACTGTTCATAACATTATCATTAAAACGGAATTATTTTAAAAACAATCGAATGGCGTATTTATTAAATAGCCAATAAATACTGTACTTGTTAAAGTATACTTATAGTTTTACGCTTTCCTGGTAAATTTTAAAACGCATTCCGAGACAGTCGTTAGCCGAAGAACCAGCGCCCATACCCTATTTTGGGGAATTTATTCATTACTCAGGTTTGGATGCAACGAATTACGTCTTCCTTATAGGGGTGTTCGAGTATTATCTTATTCAAGAAGGAATAAAGGGCCACGTTAACTCAATGGAAGGTGACCTTAACTTGTTGATCACCTGCAACTCTGTAAGTTGTACGGGACCACTTGGACTATATATGACACACAATAGTAATCTATTCTCTTCATGCAAAGTCATGGATGATTAAATATATTGGCAACATGCAAATTCATGGATGATTAAATATATTGGCTGCTTTTGTCTCTATAGAAGTGGAAGAGTTCATTTAGAACCCGTTCAGTACAAAGGGGGCTTGGCAGTAAATGTTGGAAATTTAAAACATTGCAGAATTTGATTCCAGATTTGTGCTGTTTATTAGCAAAACAGGTAGGCTAATTTTTTGAATATGCTTTCTAATCTTACAGAATGAAATTTCTAAGCACATATTACACTGTACGTTAAAGTGTTTCTGTATTAAAATTCCAGTACTACTGTACTGTACTGTGTGTAATTGCTGGATAAATTTGCAGCGCATTATGAACATTTTAATAAGATTATTCATGTATGATTCATGAATGATGAATGATTACTGTAAAATGTAAGCACATGCAGTTCACGGAATTAAAATCCTGTGTCAGTACAATCCTCATTTCATATGTTGACCACCTCCTTATGCTGACCTTCTACTGTACTCGATTAGCACAAATGTGACATCAGGTATCCCCGTGGGTTCGTAATGGCAGATATAGCGAATTTTTTTGGCTATAAGAGGAAGCATCGTCATAAACCAGAAGGCCGTTATAGCGAAAAGACGTATAAAGAGGTATGGGTGTGCTATAGAATGTGAATCCAACTGCAATCTCCTCTTTAGTTTGTCCTCTGCCAGAGGCTTACCAAATGTTGGTTCAAAGTTAAAGTATGCGTGGTTCAGACGCGTAATCGACCGGTCGTACCATTGAACGCAAGGAGGATGGAGGCGCCAGACGCAATGCCCTACATTCCCCATCGTCAACTTTGGAAATTTCGAGCCATGTAATGGGATTGAGGGAAAGCAAAACGTCACGACGAATCCACGTCCTAAGAGATGATCATGGCATCAGGCTGCTGCGATAGAATATCTTAATGCGATAATTTGGCCTCGCTAATACGTCAGTGTGGCCGAGCTAGTCATCCAGAACAACGCGATTAATGCCAGCAAACACCAGCTTTAATCGTGCGAGTGACCTTTCTGAAAACCAAATTTTCGCAATAAAAGGACGTTTACTCAAATCATTCATATCGATGGAATACTTGCAAAACCTCGTAATTTCAATATTTCAAATTTGACAGGATAGGTAAATAAGTGCTTTTAAAAAAGATAGACTTCAGTGTTGGAGGGCGCTAATTGTCACAACCACAATTTGTTGTAGACAAATGTGAAGGAAGTTCAAATGAACACTGTGGTTGCAATAACTCATTTTCCGAAAAAAAAATCAGAATTACGAGGGTTTGCGTTTGCAGGTACATGTATACCATCAATATGCCGAAATACTCGTTTTCGGGCGAAATGGGTGTTGACCATATGTTATTTCAGCAGCCTTCGTTAAAATGCACAGGAAGTACGTTGGGGTATTTACTCTTAAGTGTTTGCAAAAAAGCAGACTAAACATACGTGGGATAATAAACAGATAATCCGAAGAAAAACATTACGAGCATCGTTCCCAATAACAAGTTCGTGGAGAAATTATCAAGAATTTGAGACTGATTTCCTGGAAATATGGCAGGGCCTTCTACACTAATACAGGGTTCCCACAGATTTAGTAACATTAAAATCTCCCGACTATCCCAGGTTTCCCAGATTCAATTTATTATTTTCTCCTGACCTTTAGTTTCAACATTATCACATAGACAAATATAAAGTAAAAAACCTGGGCCCTATTCCACAAAGATATGGAGTTGAACTTGTAGAGGAATGGAGTACAGTAATAGGCCTACGTATAAGTGTTTATGCTGCACAAAATAAATATTCTGCACTGCTGTGTTATTAACCCATACCTTACAAGAACATTAAATCGAATGGAAATAGTTACTTGTAATCACAAGTGATTCGATACAAGCCAATATTTTTACAGTCCACACATTTGTAACTGGTACACTTATACTTGTAGACTTTTGTGGAATAGGGCCCTTCTCTTGTATATTAATAATGTTTTTAACCAATATGGCTGTTGATTAGTGGGATATAATTATTGCATTTGTATATTAGTGGAATTCACACAACATGAAAACATCTATAATAATTCATTTTTTTAATTTGAATTTTTAATTGGTAATACTCAGATGTCTGGAATTTATCTTAATTTGGCAAATTTCGACATTGTCGCAATGGAGCCAAATAGAATGCATTGGTCTGCTATACTGGGGCATTCTTTCATTGTGCAAAGGGCAACTTCTCCTATGGTATAAAAACCATAGCAGAAAGCACCATAATCGACATAATAAATACATGTATATGTTCGTGCTGTATTGAAATTATAAGTTTTCAAATCCCCTGACTAGTTGAAAATATTTCAAAACTCCCCCGACTTTCCCAGGATTCCCAGGTTCTGTGGAAACCATGCCATTGTGCACTCAACTTGATAGAGAATTCTTACAGCAAACTATTCAAGAACTAAAATGTAATTTATAATATATGTAAGATATGGAATTAATTGCAATATGTAATTAATTGCAAAATGGCTGTATTCTCGACAGTAGTACCTAAACAGGTTCATCATCATATAATTCTATCCCATGTTTAAATTCTTAGTCTATAACTACTTCAGTACCAAAAGCTGCAAAGCCTACTGTACTAGACGATGTTTGCCAAAATAAACGAAAGTGTGGTATACTCGTATATGAACAATAAACAAAAATATATCGATGATAATCTTTCAATACACAAAATAAAGTGCCTTCTCTTTAGTAGTACCAGTTTTACCTAAGTCAGTTCATTATCTTATAATTTCATCCCATGTTAAGTCTTATTCCATAACCACTTCAGTATATACATGTACCTATAGCTGCAAAACCCTAGACGATGTTTTCCAAAATAAATAACAGTGAGCGTTCATATGAACACTAAACCAAAATCTGTCGATTCTAATCTTTAAGTATATTAAATAACTGAAATAGTTGGTTCAAACCTTTCATTACTATCAATGTACACTGCACATAATAATGTACGTGGGAGTTCATAGTGGCTTTAAACATCCTTCTTTCATGACTTAATCACATCTTATTCAAAGCTCTTTGTGGATAATAGGCATTAATGCTCACGTCCTGTATCTTAATACAATGTAACCACATGGCTGTTCTTATTTTGTTAATATAGTCACTAAGTTAAAGTTATAGTTTCGACTATTAATTTAGGATCTAGGTTATGCTCCTGCGGTTTGGCGAAATGTCGATTGGATTTTTTCATCAACGTTCTATAGGTTGCATTATAGGAACATAATGTTCAAATTATCAAATAGCTACAGTTGTTTATTTCTCATTTCAGCGCAGTTTTGGTCGTAACAGTCTTTTTGATACAGGCTTTTAACCATTGAGATTACTCCACAAATAGTAAGCTAAAAACGTTTACTAAGTACATGAACATGCACTTCTCGTTGGTTAACTTATCGTTACCTAATGAGACTGCATTGTTCATTTTAATGTTGCCATCACAACGCAGTTAAGAATGGAGGTAACGGAGCATGTACGCAATCCACGTTCTTGAAACTTCTGTTCTTTAAGTTGGTTTGCTCATTCTAAATTTTGCTCATGAAAGCACAACTTAATCTTGTATGGAGTCAATAATTTTGAAAATAAAGCTAACTGGCGTTTCATGTTGCCTTTCAATAGTCTATAGGCCTACTGTCTAACATTACCTAACTAAAAGTACTACTAGAAACACTGCATTGCATACATTGTAATACAGGGTGTTTACAACTTTAAAAATTAATAACAGGAATTGTAATTAAAATTCAGGAATGCACCAACTCATCAAACATTGCTGTAAACAACCTTTATAAACACCCTGTATTTAGTTCACTTTTGCAATCTGCGTCAAGAATACCAGACCTTCGATAAAGCGATTACATCTTTAAGTGCATGAAATGTCTGTTGTTGGATCGATATTCAGTATCGTTTTAAAGTCGGTTTGGGTGACTTGAAGGGCCGCAGGCCTCATTTATGCAGCTCGAACACACTGATAGAAATCGGTAATATTCGAGCCTTGTTTTTGATAGTGATGCATATTTTACAAGAAAGGAAAAACCACCCTACGTTAACATACTATGCAAAAAGTGTTAGATGAAAGGCATTTGTGTAATGTAAAAGCCTTTATCATGCGCCACAAAGATACCGGGGCCCATTTTCAATTAGAATATACGAGGCACGTAATCTTGGTTGACACACAATTCAAGCCAACAAATTCCCTCGATTTTCATATTTTCTAGGCATATTTTTCATGCAACTTTTAATAGGATGAGTTAGAAAATGTTCCTATCTTTCATATCAACGCATATGTCAAATACTCCCTTATCGTCTCCTTTCCCTTATAATATATTCACAACTAGAGGAAGTTTGCAAAAGCTGTCTTTTCCGAATTTTTAAATCTGAGGAAGCCAGCTATATGGTTTATAGAAATAAAGTTGACAGGGTAGACTAGCTGGAAATATGAAACCCCATACAAAGTCTAAGGAAAAGTGTTGCAGCAAGCAGTTAAATAATTAACAACGGCATAATTAAACGCCGGCCATGATGCCATCAAGCGCCATATTATATATGACAGACCCAGTAAGCAGAGTCTGAAATGACTAATACAGTATGTCGATATGAAAACTTAAAACGTACTGCACATACAGCAAGTAAAAACTAAGTGCATTTGTACCTAAAAAAAATAATCCACATGAAATCTACTTTAGAAATTATCAACATGACTTATGTTGTATACTTAAGCTCAATAGCATCAATTATAAATTACTTATGAAATTGCAATTGTCTATGCTCTGTAAGCATTGTGCTTTATCTTACATCTCATAAAAAATCTATTCGTAATAGATTCTCTCAGAAGAAACAGAAATCAATAGAAAGATTCCACTTTGATGAGAAAGAATGTTCGACAACAACGCCAAAAAAATCTCCTTCAGTATAATGGCATCAATTTTTTTTCTCGTTCAAAACCATTCGGATATTACCCATTAAAAGGGGGACATAATAGTCAAATACTATATTTCTGCTAAACAAAAGCTTCAGATGTTATTTAGGGCGGCAAGATCACTCGTGCTACAACTGACAGCATTACATGTGGATGTGCCTACGGATAAATAATTATTGGATTCATGTTCAGCGTGCAATATGTGATATAAATTGCGTGGATAAATGTGCGTGCGCTCGTTTAAACACATCTGCTTCTGGGCTTCTGCATAAATACAGAAGATGCAAACGTTTCCAATACAGGCTTTTTGCTTCCAGCACCAAAACGCACAGTGTACATGATCACCCATAAGTTAAGAGTAGCATGACATTTTCATATACTTTCAATGCTTTCAGTTTCAAGTCTGCTATAAGAAATAAATGCCTTTCTCTCCCAATAAGCTTTGTGGAGCTCTGTTTAAAAACTTGGAGAAAAACCCCTGAAGACGTTGATGTGAAACAGCTGTCATCACCCCATGATTCGCAACCATTTAATTGTTATCTAACCCCATCGACGAGAGCAATTAAAAGCTGTGCTCCTTCTAACAACATCGACGGAACGAGGTTATTTCAGCAAGCTGAGGAAAAGTAAATCTCAATTTAATGGCAACAGAAGCATTTGTGATTGTAAAATTTCATTCAAATCCTTCAGCCGTACTTTTTAAAAAAAAATAATTCCGGAAACTTATTGAACACCAAGGACCAACTACTGGAAAAGGTAGAAGACCCCTTAAAGCTTTTATTTCATGTATTTGATTCTCAGGGAGTACCAAACGATGGTTACTTGCATGGAAAAGTTCAATGGGCTTCCGGGTACAGTTACATGAAATCAAAACGCCAAATCACTAATCAGTTTGAAGATCAATTTCAAAAGAAAACTGAGTTCAAGAGAGTTTGCCAAACTTTAGAAAATCACCATTGTAAATTCTAGCGATTTAAGCGCCTTCTACTGGCACTCCCTGTGGACCAAATGCATGAAATAAACTTTAGCTTTTCCCAAAAGTTTTCCTTGTAACTCTTAACAGGTTTTTACCGTCATTATTTTTTTTAGTAAGGGGAATGCTTTATGATCACCCTGCATAACTACCGAAATATAAATCAATAAATCTGTGCTAATTTGATGCATATGACTTCTCTCAGTGCGAAACAGCATAATACTTTGTCATCGATACATTTTACAATATCACTAAAAATGCAATATTTTCTTCATGGCTTAGGCTTCAAAATAACGGAAAATAAGGAATTGTCATAAATACAATCAAATTGCGTATCGCCATTCTTCGCATCTTTCAGGTCGAAAGAAATTGTATCGTTTCCATCGCATTTATAGGAAAACCCTGCAGAAGGCGTAAGAAATGTGAGCAAAAAGTCAACTGCATACGACAAAGAAAAATTTAAGTTATGAAGCAGGAAAAACGGCAAAATCGATTTTCAGTTCAACGAAGGAGTATTATATAAAGAAAGACACAATATTAGTGAGTTGCAGTGGGGAATTTACGGACGTTTTTCTTTTCATAAAAGCCGGCCATCTTTTACATTTATTGTATTGTCCTGTTCAGAAAAACATGGACCAACTTCCTTCGTCAAGCTCGTGTTTTCAAAATTATATGGAAGCTGCTAATGCAGACGGATTCTTGGGATTTGTATGTAGGGTAGAATTCAGCATGGGCATGTTCCCATGCTGTTTAATGAATAGAAAGCAAAACAGGCGAATCACAATGAGAAACAAACTTTATGTGACATTCTTATTGCTCATAAAATCTATAAATATGTTGAACTAGTTGTGATGCATATGCTTCTTGCAAGTTAAAAAACGTCATCTTTTCACAATAGGCTACACATGTAAATGGTTTTACCACATTTGATCTAAGCTAAACTACATGTATGTAAAACTATTACATTTTTTTGCCAAAGACAAAACTGCACCAAGTCGTTTTACGAACCATTATTGTCAGGTGAATCGCAGACTTCAAATACAGGTATTTGAGTTTGGGTGAATTGCTTGAGCAAACAATAACATTAAGGGTTGTTTCTATTAAAAGCAGATATTTTCGCCTTACACAGGATGGCGTTAACTATCGATTTCATTGATTTCATTTACATGGTTCCCACACAAATTAACTTTTCAAATTCCCTGACTTTTCCAAATTTTTGGAACATTTACCAGAATTTATGAAAAATTGTTTATTGAAAAAAATTAAAACATTTTACCAATTACTGATAATTTTATTAATTGCTTTAAAAGTTTAAAATCTTAAATGCTCCTTCTCAAATTAGCATTCTCATTTTATCGTGTAACTCTGGGTAGATACGCCCTCTTTTCAACAGCGTCATAAACAAATTCAATTCATCATTTGAGGTTATGGCAATTTAAGGCTGGCATTATAACTGATACAAATTAATCTGACTTTTGCAAGAAAATCTAGCATTTCTCTTACTTTTCCGGATTGTTCCAAGTTCCCTGACAATTCCAGGTTTTCCAGTCCTGTGGGAACCCTTATTTATAATAATGCTCACAAGTTGAAATCGTTCAATTATTTATGTGACATTCCAAAAAAAAAGATCAAGCATCTTTAAAATGATCTGTATCCGAAGAAAATAAAAGTGTAATTACGCACTTATTAAGAAGCATAAAAAGCTTAATGCGTTCGACTGCATCACTGAAAGAACCCACTGGTGTATGTAGGGCCAACTGCAAAAATGTCTATCATGAAATTGATGAAAGATCCTAATAATTGATATTTGAAAAACGCCTTATCATGAAACTCATCATCGAAGCCCTTGTACCTAATGCGAGCAACTCCGCCATTTAACTGTTCTAGCTCTACGCGCACGCATTAATATGGCCTTTCTGGCTAAACATATCACTACAGGGTGATGCAGAAGTCGTTTTACCACCCATTACCATATCCTGGTAATAATCACTCAGCTGTTGTTACCAACAACGTTAACTATTAGATTTGTAAAAGCATGTGAAATGAAACGTGCCGCTCAAATAAAATTTTCATCCAGAATAATCATTCTTTTGACAGGTCACGAAAGCTCAATTATAAGCTTATCTTCAAGAGCCCCTATTAATTTTAAGTTCGAATTACATTTTGTTCAAAGTTACACTTTCCGCACACGTCTAGTTGTCTAACACTGATGAATCGGTCATCATGCACTAGCTGGAGGATGAGGAAATGGGATTTGGACAAAAAATGACGTCACCAGAATAAAACGTTGGCATCTGCCAATTTTTCAACCAATTAATCTCCATTTTCAATCATGTTAAAGTCGACGATCTGAGTATCTATGACGATTTGGAAGGAGTCTTAATAACCCGTCAGAAGGGAACGATGTCACCATGGCACAGTTTAAACAAGTGTCTGTCTCCCCAGTGGATATAAACTATTTTTTTAAGAACAGGCTTGTCATGGTTTCCACAGCTTTTGTAACACATAATCCCCTGACTTTCCCAGGTTTCCCAGTTTAAATTTTTTATATCCTCCTGTCCGTTAGTTCCCCATCTACCAACATAAATTAAAAACCTGCTCTTGAATATAATGCTTCTAATAAACAGCATTAAATGATCTAGGAATTTACGTTTAAACGGGATTTTTCATTAATAGTACGGAGAAGCTCGGAATTTACACTGTATATTTTTTTTAAAATGTCGGCATTGTCGTATTAAATGAAACCAAATATAAGAAGAAACCAAACTGCCATATTGGTGTTTTCTTTCATTTAGCAACGGGCAACTTCAATTAAATCCTTCTGGATTGCAAATATAATTAAAAGTTAGGAAATGGCCTGACTTTTCGAGAAAATTTCAAAATTCCCCTGACTTTCCCAGGATTCCCAAGTTCTATGGGAAACCCTGGCATGTGAAGCTAAGATGGCAGGCATTGGAAAATCGCGTTCCACAGCAATAAATGAACTTTAAAACTTCAACTATCATGTACAATTGAATTACAGCAAGAGTCCTCGGATGCCCAGTTCCTTTCGGGTGCCAATGCCAAACCTACTTCGTACCGTTTACTTTTCGAATATCTCTTTCCATCGCCATGGCAACCGCCAACTGGAGGCTGTTGTAGAGCAGCGTGGAAATTTCATACCCATTCCTTTCTATTGTTTTCCGTGGTAAATGAAAGAGCAAAGAATCTGATAATGTTTCACGCCTACTTGGTCTGTTTGATAATTCCTAGAAGATAGCGCATTGCACTGCCACTAGCAGGCTACATGCCAGCAACTCAAAAAAGTGAAATATATACCTTATGTCGAGTCATCCAAGCCGTAAGGCTCAACAACTGCCATATGGACAGGAAAGAATTCGCATAAATGTGTTATTTTTGCTCTACTGTATTGTTTGTTTCAGTGCAGCAGAAACCCAACATGCAGCGGGCATTTATCTTCCATTATCTTAAATTGCGATATTAATCACGAAACATGCTTTTTAACGCTGAAATACATTCACTGCATGAAATAAATCAGCATTCCGGTTAATTTGCTATTTATGCGAGGGTTGCCATTAATATTTTGAGGGTGCGTAAACAAGTCCCTATGAGCTTCACGTGTAATGGTGCATAAGGATAGCTTTAACAATGTGCAAAAGTGGTGGTTATCTTTCTGACATTATTAACGAACCAGTCTGACCTAATCCCAAGCGGCATTAAAACGACATTTGAAATTATATTCAAAATAAAAGTGTTATTTCGACGATTTCAATGTTTGGTAAACGATATCACGTTGCAAATTGTCTATTTAATGACCTATAGAATTTTTGTTAGAAATTTAGGGCTCTATAACACCCAACGCAATATCCTTGCAACATAAACTAAATGCTACGAAACCCATTATTAATGTGTTTTGGCTAGCCATTATTAGACAATTCGACCTTTTTTCTGCCTGGAAAGCGGTATTAAAACGACATTTGAAATTATATTCCAAATAATCTATCCGTTTTGTAGGGCCTTAAGTACAACCGCCACAAACACATGTATTTGAGATACAAGGGTTTGGACGATTTGCAACTTAAAATTCCATAATGAACACTTAAGTGTTTTTATACGATTTCATATCTTGTTAAACGATTTGTAAACACAACGTTACAAAAGTGGGCATTTTCACAGTATAAGTTGTCCAATTAATGGCTCTGTAGAATTTGTAAGAAAAATTAAGGCTCTAGAACTCCTAACGCAATAACGTTACACCATAAACTAAATGCTATGAAACCTTCTATTAATGTGTTTTGACTAGCCATCTACTAAGATGTTGTTGCAACGCAAATTCAAACCTGCAACATATAAATGTTGTATACACTTTCAACCAGTCAATCATAAAAGCAGGTATTAGGGCATTTCTAAACTGACGCTATCAGGTGTAGTGTGACATAAAAACTAAATGGGATTTCAGATCTATCACAGAAAAATGGGCTGATTTTTGCTGAAATAAATTAGGCATGAGTGTAGCATGAAGAACGTTTCTAAGTTGTCAAAGTTTCTATACCAAGGATAGCACAATGTCTGCAGCCATTTCACCATTGATCGACTGATCCAATGCCATTAAGCAGATACCATTGACGGGTAAATTTTTAAAGATAACCGCAAAAAGAGCAGCTTAAAACATCACCGGTTACGTTTGCTTGTCATATTGTCGACTGTATTCAATTTTGTATTTCGAATAGACCATCCAACGTACATACTGCAATTTACTGCGTCACTTGAACCCTGAGATGGCGAGAAAAATCAACTACCATTTCTTCGAAGCAGTTTGCCCATTTTCGGGCCAATCGAATTCGTTTGGAGTTTCTTGGAACGGATTATTTGTGCGTTTTAAACGAGGCTCCCTAATCCCCGAAACCGTTCAGCGTAAAAAGCTGGCAGTCATTGCCAGAATTCGTTTACACGTGGCGAAATGCTCTTAGTGCAATTTCATTGACTGAAAAAGGTTTCGTCCAACCAGCATCGAAAAACAATAAGCTCATCCAGGCCAACCAGCTATCCAGCCAAGCGTCAACATCCTCACGTGTACATCAGTAGCATCAGCAAGATCAAAGATGGCGGCTGCGGGTCGAAAATTTCATTTTATGCCTTCAGGAGTCAAGATGAGAGAATCCCTAGCCTTTCCTGACCCAATTCCTCAGCACTGACGATTAAGAAAGGAGTTAATCTTCGCCACGTCAAGTCGCTTCATTTGCACGTGAAAAGCAAACATCTTTGAAAGTTCGCAGTATGCCCTACATGTAGAGTAGGGTAATTGATGGTTGGCGCCATTTTTTTAAACAAATAAACGGCATTAAAGGAAGTTTAATTTCGCGGCTTGGATTAAGGAGCAAGCGCAAAGAGAGCAATTGCCATTAGCATAGATCAGTCAAGACTCAAGACGGAACGAAAATATCGATCAGTTTTGCAGTCGAGACTAGGGCCAAATGCTAGCAGCTCGACTGCATCGTATGCTTTTGCTGGCAAACTGCTGATGCGACATGGCGCATGCGCAAGAGCGTCAAAAGCCCTGGCCTCGTTACAGCAGGAAGCGCAGAAAAATGGCATTTCTGGTGGTGCCATGGCGCATCAAAATTGCAAATCTAGCATCGACGGAAGACGGGATATACCGTGCAATAACCGCGCCATTCCGAGTCATCGTGCGGGTTTAAAGCCAGCCATTTAATCACTTCCATTCTCAAACACGAGCCAGGAGCAGAACAGCCTGTATGGGTGCACGATGTAATATGAAACGTGAAAAGCCTCTATGCGATTTCAATTCAACTCAGTAATTTGAAAATGGACAAAACTGCCACCATGACGCAGTGCCCCGTCATGGTAAACTAGTAGGATGTGCACATCTCGCAAAAGTGGACTTCTGTGGGGCAACTTGCAAATCTAACCTTACCTAACATAACATAACCTAACCTATGCCTAATGGTTATAAGCTTAAGTTGTGTTAGATTATGTTAGGAAAACCAAAGTATGTGCAATCTGCCCATCCAAGCCAACGTGCTGTTAGGGGAAGCTCACTTTAACGCGTGGTGTGTGCATAACCAAAGAATGAAAATAAAAACTTTACGAAACAATTTTAAAAAACTGTTAGCTACAAGTAACAAATTTTGAGGGGGAAACGTAGAAAAACCAAAGTTTTCATTTCGTGTAGTTTGTTCTTAAGGCATGCTAGCAGGCGGCGCTGTAATCGCTAGAATCGAAAATTGCATCCAGATACATGTATGAAAACGCTCAAGGCCCACATGGTACCAGTGGCCATCTTGACTGTTTTCTTATCTGGGTGCAATTTTCGATTGCGTATACTGTACATGAAACAAATACATGAAATAAAAAAAATTAGGAGTTCTTCCTTTTTCCAAAGCTGTGCCCTTGTAACTCTTAACAGTTTAAAAAATGTATACAATTGTAATAAAGGAAGGACTTTAGGCCTATGATCGCCCTGCACAATACTGGGTGGTAAACGAAAGGATTATAGGCTAATTATGACGATAATTATGACATCATTGGCAGATCGAATTCTGAGAATTGTTAACCTTCAGGGCCACTGGTGGTCTTCACTGCCACATTGACAAGCTGTGCAGCAGTGCTGTTTTCGCAGAACCGTTTACTAGTCCAAAATGAACAGTTTTTAGAATAATCTCGTCCCCTTCTATAAAATGTCCCTTAAACCTACACCAACCAACCACTCTATAACACTTACAGATTGGCAGTTACATGTAGAAAGTCAAATATCATAAACTCAGCATCCAATGTTCATTTGGATATCAGAATCAGACGCTACATGGCCGGCTTGCATTACTATTACAGTTTGATTTTCAGATATCCTAAGCATTTTCATCATACTGCATGTACAATGTACCGGTATGTCTGTAATCCTTACATGGGCCACCATGTATAGCGTTTGTTTGAAAAAAACCTGAACTTGTTTTAATATTACATTCGCAGTTCCTCCTGACAACAAACAGTTTTTCTCAGTTGTACGTCTGCAATCAAGTGATTAACGTAACCCAGTCAACACATAACGCGCTTTTCACACATATGGCAGATAATTAATGTGGACTTTGCTATCGAAAAACAATTGAAAAGCTGATATTTCGCGTGGCCCCAGAAAACAGATTGAAATTGCAATTAAAACACGTCACTTAAACTCATTGGCACAATGGCACTAGCATTTGCGCAGTGAAATGATTTGAAAATGAACTTGTCTATTCACCAGCAAGCCAATTCCAATCTACACAAAGAAATTCCATGTACTTGTTCTCGAAGCATTTAAACTTATTTTGACTTTAAGAGTACTGTTCGCGTGAACAGCCGTCATTTTTAACCGTTTCAAGCCGGAGTTAATTTACATAATGTCAACGACAACAATGTTATGCGTGTAGAAGTGGCGTAATGCTATTCAATTCAGTAAAATGAACATTGCTCTGAGACTCACCAACTACTTCAAGATGCTGATAACGTAGTGAAAATCAATGAACACTTACCTAGAAGACAGAAAAAAAAGCAATTAACATCAAAGGACAAAAAGCGGAAATGCGTTACTAAAGTATGAAACTCGCGTTCAAACTAAATCATTAATTCATCTTAGCAGTTTTTATTCTGATTTCGTGGATTACGTAAATGGTACTCATCCAGACACTTCAGTGAATGGATTAAATAAAAGTTATATTAGCCAATCACTTGTATTACGTGAGGTGTATTAAGATGACATTAACGTTATAAAAACGCTTTCAACTTATTATACAGGGTGGACCAGATATCTGGGCCTCTCAAAATAACGTTCAATCCGCTGGTGCTAGGATAAGTGTGCTTA
>JAQGAF010001568.1:0-29669 GCA_034687865.1 Kryphioiulus occultus
CACTAAGATCTTCACCCAGTTGTCCTTGTAACTAAGGTATGGTGAACGTTGGACTCTCGGGTCATTGATGAAACCAGTGTCTTTCAGTTTACTCTAACACCAGGAGGGGTTTGAACCACGAGTTTAAAACCACGGGTTAAAAAATTGGGAATGAAGAGCTTAATGAATCTGAGGGTAGAAACCCACTTTATAAAACTGAATTACAATCAATTCTTCACTTCTCACTCATTTTGCCTGCTTGCATTCTATGGCCTGTGTTCTCTCGTCTTTGAAAGATGAAAATTACATCAACTGCAAAAATCAGACAGCGTTTTACTCCTATTCGTCTTACAAAAATACTACCATTTCAAGCTACTGATCACAGCTTCCCTAACCAGGGCTTCCACCGTTCCACGTCTTTCTATGACTTCTGCAGCCACCATGACCCAAGTTAAAATAACTTAAAGACGACACAGTGGAAGCCTGGCATCAAGGGGTTCTTATCCTGCAAATAGAGAGCTAGTGAAAGAAAACAATTCGAATGCACTCGAAAGCAAGCAATTAGATACATTAGATTCTTCCAAGTTCCAGTTGCAATCCAGAACGCACTGCAAGCCACACTGACATTGCTCGAACAAACCGCGGATTCTAGGTTACCCCGAATAGGATTTACCATTCTATTTACCGTTGAAGGGTTGTGTTCTAGATGGTGGTGGTGGCCCTGGTGCACTTGCTGTGGAGTGGATCTGTTCCATCGATCACTCCAAGAACGGGCTCCCATTTTGTAGTGGCTGACCACGCACGTTAAAACTCCTATGGTTAATACTACTGCTATAACAATGATGATTATCTGTACACTGGACACTGGAAAGAAGAAAAAAAAGCGCCAATTAGACGTCTTGTAAACACTGGCAGCAGACAGAAATCAGAAAATTTCAAGTTTGCTGTAATTGGAATGCAAATGCATCATTATTTGTGCAGTCTTTCCCCCTATTCAAACGATTTTGACATACTACTTGAATGTTCTCTATTCAAATTTGCTCGGCTATTCAACTAGAACAAGGCTAGATACTTGTCAATCAAACCGCCATCTATGAAACATTTTGCGCAACCAGCCTCATCACTATTACCAAATGTCGACTGAATAAGAAAAAATATCGAAAAAAGGAATGCAAATGCATCATTACTTGTCAGCCCCTCCTCCCCCATGACATATTACTTGAACGTGAGTTGTGCATATTTGTTTCATTTGTAAAACTAGAACAATAAAATTTGTGAAACTAGAACAATAAGACCATAGATGCGTCATCAATGAAACAACATTTTGCTCAACCAGCCTCATCACCATTGTCAAAAGTCGACTGAATACGAAAAAAATATCGAGAAAAGGAATGCAAATGTGTCATTACTTGAACACTGTTTATTTTTGTCCGATTTCTCAACTCAAACAACAAGGTCATTGAAGCGTCGATCGCAGCGCCATCTATGAAGCTTTTTGCGCAACCAGCCTCATCACCGTTTTTTAGCTTCGTTCGCCAGAAGTTGACTGATGATGAAAAAATAGCGAAAAAAAGACTTATCGGAACTGGAACATCGGCGCCTTTTCACGCGTGTAAGCGTAGGCGATAAAGCATTTTTTGGGGGGCAAACAACAAAAGTGCCACGACCGCCGCTGTCGCTTTCCGTAATGAATTGATTTGAATAATGGAGGCGCGTTTTGCAGCGTCTTTCAACGACAACTGATGACCTTGCCTCCGCGCCGGCAAAAAGTCCCTTTCGAAAGCGCCAATAAAATCGGAAAAAACGCGGCCGTGGCCATGGCAACCAGCGTCAACTCGTCCGAGAGATAGGCGAAACGAATCGGCAAATTGAAGCTCAGTCTAGCCGAAGTTCAGACATTTTTTTCGCTCATCCCTAGCTGGCCTATTTTTCGAACTCGGATTGCGCCGCATCACTCCCAGTCTTGCACCTGTAGCGTTCCGCCCCTGACACGACGTTATTACAACTACAAGAATGCAGAATGAAAACTAAGCATGTTTTATTGAATACAGCTGATTTGCAATTTTGCATCAATAACACTGGAGGAGTTGACGCTTTTCAAATGCAGTTTGTATAGAGTGACTAAAATACATGTAGTGGCTCACTAGTAACACCGCCTGTTCGCTGCAACATTGACATCTAAATATATTTTAAATGAATAAAGTTGATGCGTCTAAAAACTACCTTTTTGCAGTTGCGGCAACTGAAAATAGTTTCCACCACACGTATACTGCGTTTATATGCATATGTTAAGTAAACTTAAATATAACCTATCAAACACCAAAGGTAACTGCTTCACTGAGCCCAGGGTTGCACACACGATCCCATTGGCGCGTTTTAGAGCCCTCTTTTGGGTAAAAAGTAAACCACCGTTATTCGGTCAGAGTGTCTTGAACAAAACAACCCCCATGAAGATTGAGATTCTCCAATAAAGTCTATTTAAAATCAAGTAAAAGTAGCCGGGTTCAGACTCAAATCCTCAAACCCACTTCCCGGACATTCCCTGACCCCTTTTCAGTCATTTTCTTGGCATTTTACGTGCGATTTTATAAAAACAAAAATATAAAAAATGGTGGATTTTATCCCATTAAAAAAGTTATCAATTCCAGGAATTCTCTGATTTCCCCTAACTTTTCGGACAGCAGGAACCACGGGCAGGTGAAACAGGTTTTCACGCAAGACTTACACGTACTGTATATGCACTCCGAATAAGGCAACGTAGTCTGCATGTAAACGCAAATCCAAACCAAGCATAGTTTCCCAGCGAAGTTTCCAATAAATGCCTTCACACTAGTGACTAGACTGCTGCAGGGTGTGTACTGGGTTTGGAATTGCAAATTCCATGACTATTAGAATATGGTGGCCATTAAAGTTTTATATCATCAATAAATAGCAATTTTCAGAAACATTGACATGAGCAACGTAAGCGAATTTTTTTTGTTGCAAAACTTGATAACAAATTATGATTTTTAACCCACATTTTTATTTTATGAATCAACCAATAAGCAAACATAACACGACCCTGATACAAATTCCATAACCCTGATGCAAATTTCATGACTTTTCCAAGACCCTGACATAAATTTCAGGACTTGCATGACCGGTAGACACCCTGTGCTAGTTGCAGCTACTAACCGACAAGTTAGTTAGGAATTAGGAAATCAGGCACTACAATGTTTAGGATGAAGCGCATGAGCTGAAAACGTGCAGGACTTGTGACTAGTTGACGGAATCGAATTTCGCAGTTGCTACTCACGGCTCATGTGGTCGCCATGTGACCTTGGTCAAAAGTTGCCCAGAAAGTCCCGCAGGGGGCGTTGGGGCAGGAGGATGCGTCCATTGCCAAAGCACTGCAAAACTCCATCCCCAGGTACCATTTTGTGTCGCTTACCCTGCCGAACGTGACAGTTTGCCTGTTTCCCACTCGAAAACGAGACTTTAGTAGTTAACGTCTACTTTTAGGACGCATAAAAGCGGCGTTTAATGGTATGAGAGCGTGAAATTTTCGAGTGTTCAAATTGGATGAAAAGGCACGCTCGAGTGCCAGTAGGGTTTGCCGCCCGTCAAGGGGCTCACAAAGCCCGAAAATTCAATTGTCGCAAGGTGTTAAAGCCATGGTTAAATCCAGGGTCTTGGGCTTTAGTCGCCATTAAAAAGCCACCCCCGCCAACCGTGATATCAATTTGGGGGCCATGATTAGACGTCGTTAAAACGACGATCCGAGTCACTTCCCAGAGGTGCATCGATTTTTTGGTACCAATAACTGCATTTTATGGTGCACAAAGGGGTTACCTATAGCTGGACGTTGACTAAGCTGCGTTTTATGGGGCACATAAAAACAACTTCCCATTATCTCCATCACTGTAACTTTCATCCACACTCAGGGTCCAGGGTCGGATTAAGATCTGTAGAGGCCCTAAGCAGCTAAGGTTTTGGTGCCCCACATCTACAGGGTGTCTAATGGGTTTGGTATTGCAAACTCCACGGCTTTTCAATGACTTTTCCATCACTTAAATTGAATGCCTATTACAGTGTCATCACTAAATACTGAGTTCCAGAAACAGCACCCATAAAAGTGGTGACTCAAGACTGTCTACTGGGCTTGGTATTGCAAATTCCATGACTTCAAAACGCCTTCACTGCCTATTTTTTATGTCCTCAATAAATACTGACTTTCGGAAACATCTACCACAGTTGTGACTGTGTAACGCCAAATAATTTGATTTTTCGAAATAAATTTAAAACAAATTGGGGGAGGGGTTCAGCAAAATTCCACAGACGAAAATTTGTGACACAGCTGGATTTTGTAAAACAGTTCAGAATCACACACATTAGTTGAGCCCAAATTTCCATACACCAATTTGTTATATTAATAAATTAGAAACGTCGCAGGCGACATTTTTAGAAAAACTAGATCGCAAATGATTAATCTAAGCCAATAATTCCACATAATATTTCGAAAATTCTCAAGTCGATTTCCCTAACATTTTACATGAGATTTCCCAACAACAGTATGACAAAAATGATCGATATCATCCCAAATTTTTATTTTTACAATAGATGACTAATCAACTGGGGAATTGGCTGATAAAACCTACTTCAATTTCCCTGACATGTTCACGAATTCCCTGACATTCTCATTCACCTTTTCATTTCCTTGACATTCCCTGACTTTCTAGAAAGTGGGAACCCTGCACTCTGTGATGCGTAGTTTGCTTACAGGTTAACCCAGCCCTGCCAGGGGCCCAAACGCCACCTGACGGACGAGCAGGCCACTTCCTGGAAGCGAAAACCGGGGCGTTTCCGGTTTCCCTTTTTTTTGGCAGGAAGCGGCAAAGGCCACCCAAAAGGCAAAAAAGCTTGGCTGCCCTAGTGACCCCCTGGCCTCGTCATTCCAGACGCACACATGGCTGAATGTTCCGCCCCCGCACCCCCGTACCCCCCGCGCCCCCCAGGGATGACGGGGATACGAGCCAGACGGAGGGGGGAACGTGGGCCGCATTCCCAGCCGGTGACGTCACCGCCTACGAGGAACGTGCCGTCACCTGGCGGGGGTGGGGGGACTTCGGCTCCAATTAGGAAATCGGGGCGTCTGGGAGACAGTCACAGGGGAAAACGTGACTGTCCAGCTTGGAAACTTGATTGAAAAACTGATGTTCCATGGAAAAATGAGCACTAGAGATAAATCGAATGCTTATTCTACATGTGTAGGCCTACCAATAGTCAATTTTGGTTTCAAAAATCCGCATTAAATAACGCAGAATTACGTAACCGAACGTTTTTCATAGAATCTGTGGCTAAAAGGGACTTAGCATTTTATTCGCCGAAAACTTTGGCCTACGAAAACTTGTTTACTTTACGTCATAGCCGCCATTTTTTCTGTTTTCAGCAAAAACTCCTTTCGGTCTACGAATAAATCGGTTTTATTCGTAGGCTACGAATTCTCAAACGAAAACTATGATGTCAGACCAGCTAGGGATTAACTTCACTTTATCCCTCGGCATTAGTGCCATCCTATATAGGGACATAACTACTCAGAGGTGGTCACACTGATTCGTTTATCTTCCGTGCAGAAAAAACGCAAACATACGAAGCGAAAACTCCATACGAAACGAATAATGGGAAGTTTTCGGAATTTCCTTTTCGTCGGCGAATAAAACACTAAGTTCCGAAAACGCGCAATTTGTGATGCACCACCAATGATGAAGTTTAGCCAAAAATTCACAATTGGGGTTTCTAAACATTTCGCCTATTACGACGCCCTAATAATTCTACTGATATCAATGGACTAAAGTATCCGTCGTTATTAATATTTCTGAAAATTTCTTAAAATGGAATCTAATAAAAACCAGCATCTGTTTACCTTAAATTATAAATTGTACTAAGCAAGTTGTATACGAAAATTTGGGCTAAAACAAATCTCATTTCTCAAAACACTCGCCAATGGCGTTTTCGCCATTAATATAGGCAATATTTGCCATCGAGTTTTTGGAAATAGTTCCTGTCTGTAAGCAAAGGCCATTACTTCTAGTAGATTAATTATTAATATTGCAATTTTTTATAGAATTGTGGGCTAAACTCCATCATTGGTCATACATATTTTCTAAAATATATTCACCATCGGATGGATCGTAGGACACCATGAGACCCTTGTCAATAAAAAGTAACATTTTTGGGGACCTTGAATTTTTTTTCTCCCAGATTTGTGGGTCGTAATACGAGAAAGTTTATAAAGCACTTTTTCGTTAAAAAAAAAATAAGAAAATACAAGTTTTGAGACGAAATATCTACCAATGGCAGCCATTGCCCCGCCCACCCAGCTGTCGTCTGTGACCCAAACCTTCGAATAAAGAGGCGCGAAAAGCGCAGAAAAAAAGTCGACAGGTGACAATTCCCCTTTTTTGGCTGGTCGGGACCCAAGGGTTGGGGTGCCAAAAAGGTATAAAACGTGTTAAAAAAAACTGCGCCTAGCTCTTTGTCCCCTATTGACGTGGACAGTGAAAGAGTTCAACACATAATGGAAGACAGCGCCACAGTCTAGGGTAAAAACTGGAGAAAGTCTGGGGCCAAAAACGGCAAAAATGCGTTGAAAAAACACAAAAACTTCCCAATTTCGCATTTCTATGCGTCGGCCCAAAGCCAGCACAGGTGGGCAGACGCTGGGGCCGAAGCGTCTCAAAGTCCCCTTTTGGGTCCCTGTCACAAAAGGCCTCACCTCTTTTGTGGCCGCCGCCGAGACGGTTTTTTGGGGTCGAAAACGAGTTTTTTGGCGAAAATACCTTTGAATGGGCCCGAAGTGTTCTCCATGAATGGGTGAGAAAAAGTGCGTTTTTCGGGTATTTTCGGAAAAAATGCGTTTCTCACAAAGCCCCGGTGATATAAATAGGCGCATCCCAGACACAATTGTGGCTTCTATCAGCCCCCTCCAGGGCCCAAGCCTCGTTTCCATATTCACGGCATTTCCAGAGGTTGTTCTCCCCGAAAAGCTCGCAAATAAAAACGCCCAGCTTGGCAAACGGACTTAATTGAAACCCCATGCAAACGAGCTGTAAGTGTTGGCCCCGGGTTGTGAACCCTTTATGCAAATGCGTATGCGTGATCAACAGGTGGGTCGAACTGGGACGATCTGCCAGAGACGAAGATTTAATTCATCTTCTCCAAAATCTCTGGAAGT
Source organism: Kryphioiulus occultus (assembly GCA_034687865.1). Classification (NCBI taxonomy): domain Eukaryota; kingdom Metazoa; phylum Arthropoda; class Diplopoda; order Julida; family Julidae; genus Kryphioiulus; species Kryphioiulus occultus. Next base: position 7,193 of record JAQGAF010001568.1, read on the forward strand.
GCATGCGTTACCTTTGACCCTTGAGTGGGTCATCAATTTTGAATTCGATGGCAAGCGAGTCAAAATGACTATTACATGTCAGGGCTCTGGTGGACGATTTGAATCTCATCACTTGTTTTATGTATTTTGTGTATAGCAATGTATAAATACGCCATCTTTAATTTCCAGTGAAAACCATAAATTGGAATTTTGGCACGATAAATTTTGAATTTTTTCGCCCAAATTTTGTGTATTTCTAGACACTAGCTTACACGTCTTATGCATGTCATTTTGTCATTTTCTATGGACGTTTATAAATTACGATTTAATTTATTTCTTAAAACTCGATAGTCACATCGTAACTCCACTTTTTCGTAAAACAGGGTTCCCACTCAAATTCTCAAGTCGATTTCCCGATTTTACAGACCTTGTAATATGAAGCATCCTAGCCAAGTCTGCTGGAGAACTACCGGTGTTCTTATGCAGCAGCAGCAGACAAGTAGTAAATCGGCTCAATAATACCGATAGAGGCTTGGTGAAAAGCCCACTTTTAATCTGACAGCTACTGTAGCTAACAATCAACACTACGAACTATAAATAATCATTGTGTACAAGCTAAAAATGTTATAAAGCGGCGTTCCAAGAATAATGTCAAACAATTTTGGAATAAATTCCAGCATTTCTCACCGGTTTTGCAAGAACTACTTATAAGGTGTTTTTTCTTTCTCATTTTTTAATAATATCAATTCGTGTTGACTAAAATCCATCATTTTTTTACCTAATTTTTATACAACTAAGAAATGGATTTTCGTTCAATTCTTAATACAGACGATCATTCCAATTTTTGGATAACTTCTGTCAGTATCGAAATCTTGACAGTACAGGCATGTGGCCAGTTTGTTTACAATTTATCTGATATTTTCACATTTTTTTGAAAATATAGCGGCTTAAAGAGCTACATATATACTAGTGCATCTCAAACTGCAGGACACGACCCACCTAAACAATATTGAGAACTCCAAACTACACCACAAATAGTGGATTTCAGCTTCTTTTTCCAAAAATCTATGGTGTAATTTTTTTTAATTCAGCCACAAATGGATTTCAAGTGGATTTTCATGGAAATGATTTTTAAGGCAATGCATTATTTTTAAGATTATTATAAATACATGTATCAGTCTTCAAAAGAGCGCCACAGGAAATTTCGTTCAAAAAAATGATAAAATCACATTTTAGTACTTTTTTTATGAAACTAAGGACCTGAATGGAGGGGAATTCCTCAGTTTTAAGCTGAATTTCTCGTGAAATTCATTTCGAATGAATGTCTCACATAAATTGTAGTTTTTCTCATTTTTCCCACAAGGGTATACATGTACATTTTTACATTTTTCACACTAACCCCATGCCACAGTAACACTAATGGTGTATGGTGACATAATCGAATGGGGAATTTTTAAGACGCGCCAAATGTGCCGTATTGTTAGTGGGTCAATTCCGCAGACCACCCTCAATTAAAAACAAGAACACCATTGTTACATTTGTCAATGCAGACGCCATGTTATCGTCAGCAGACGCATACATGTACATGTACACGTACCAGAAGTCGCAGCTAACGGTAGGGAGTTGAGTCAAAACATTTGGTGAAATCGTGCAGAACTTCATAAAATTGTTGGCCAGACCTCGACTGTCTGGGTCACGCAATTATCAGCGAAACGGGATTCGAGCCGTCCATTAAAAAATCAGCCTAAAACAAAATCTTCCTGTCTAGACGAGCGTGCAACCCGAAATGTCAATCCCGCTGCGTGGCCGCCATCTTATCAGTTTTCCATGAGTGCGCATGCGCGAGAGGGGCTTCCAAATTCTATAGACTTGACTCAGCCCAAACAACAGACCGGAAAACATGACACCTCCCCGGGCGGACAGACAGACACCGTTGACCTGCATGATAACAACAAATGACCGCTTTTCACCGTCACAAAGATTACGCAATGTTCTTGTGTAATTCAAACGCGTTTCATCTCTGTCAGTTTTCAAGTTTTGTAAAATCATTTTTAACCGATTTACCCAGCTGAATTTTTGCTAAATTGTGGAACATCTTGTATCAGGGTTCCCACATTTTTTTTTACAACGAAATTACCTGACTTTCCAGGTCATTTTTGAATTTTTCCATGACCAAGAAAAATCATTTCATCACTAACTTTATTTTTACGTTGCAAAGATATTTATTTCTAGTAATATGGTAAACAAATTGGAACGTGAACATTTGAAAACATTTGTAACTTTAAGAAAAACTTAGTTGGAAGAGTAGGCTCATCAATACCAATGTTGTATTGAATATCAATGTTGAAAAAGACATGGAACAGACGTTCTGCATTGCATACTCAGTATATGAGAAAACTATTTAGGGGAATTTCCTATGCACAAAGTTTGGTGCCTTCATACTACCTACCCTAAATGTCTGAATGTATTAACCCAACACAGCTACTTGGAGAGGTTACATTTTTAAACTAATTTGTTTTTAATCTTTTCAAATCATGATTTAACAACTTTATAAGCATGTTTTTGTCAGTTTTTTGTCAGGTTTTCATCAAAAAAATTCCAGGTCACATTTTACATCTTCCCTGACTTTCCAGGTGACCTATGCTTTATACCATGGTACATTAATAAAGAATACAGTGTTAAAAGAAAAAGCTGAGCTAATTCTTTTCATAGTAAAATTCTCCACTTCCTTGACATTTCCCAGGTTTTAAAACAAATTTCCATGACCTATGAAAATGCAGAAATATGACAGGAGTGACAAATTTATTGGTTATCACAAACAGGATAATTATCACATTTTCATATACAGTAAGTAACCAGCAAATTTAGATTAGTTTTTCTTTCATTGCCATTTCATTATTTTCTTCCACTTAATCTTCCAAACCTTTGCAATTTTGGTGACAATTCCAGGTTTTCCAGGTCTGAGGGAACCCTGATATATTGGACATTACAAAGGAAACCGCCTATATAGTGCCAAGTTGAAAAAAAAAAACAGGCGCTAAATTAAGCCAATCATTTTCGTGCTGATTTATCAAAATTATAACGAACAAACAAACGACGACACTGGAAAATTCCAGGTTATTAGTCAGCATGTGAATTCCCCGCTTACAAAGTTAAGGTTAAGGTGAGCACACGTTGGGCGATCAAATTTTCCATTGACGGATTAAAGCAGGATTAAGAATTTAAGAACCGATTCAGATTAGGCTGAATAATGGGAAATGTGGTTATTGCGCCATTAGTCTACGAACCCTCGCAAGCCATGGAGTTTAATTAGCTCTAATCACAGAGCGAATCATCGTTAATCGAGCAGCCCTATTGGCGCATATACATGTAAGCGGACGTACACGTACACGTAAAAAGGCCTTAAAACCCGTTTACGAAAAGCATTTTGCAGGTACGTGTATTTGGCCAAACGGCTCGTGTCAATGCATTTCAAGTCGTAACGCCGTCTATACTGCGGACGCCAACGACCCTCTGGCAATTTGGCGTTGAATCGAAAATGAATTCAATCATTTGGTAATGTGGAAAACGGGCCAAAAAACCGCCGTTGGTGCAACGAGGCTGGAATTAACCAGTCGTTAGAGCGGGGCGAACAGAGCCCCTGGAATTCGGCGCATTGTTGACAAATAGCCCAACTTTTTTTTCGCATTCCGAGCGCATTATTCCCTCGCATCTGCTTTTTGCGAAATAAAAAAACAGGCGCGACGCGCGAGAAGGCGAAAAAAAAAGTCCGTTTCGAAAGCGATTCGAAAAAGGCAAAACGCAGCCTTCACGGAAACGCCTCAGACAGGATACGAAGATTTATTGCGCCGATGCATTTTGGGAAGTCGGCGATTCGGGAAATCGAATTGCCCACTTTTCAGACTTGTTCGACCCGGTTGTGACGCAATTGACCCCAGGCGCAATTACAGCACCGTTTGCACTTTTCAGCTCCAATCAAGGCCTTGATTTCAACTACATGTATTTCTGATTTGCACAAGTTTTCAATACTAGCGAGTGAATAACTGAGCAAACAAAGTTAAGTCACTAGTTCCCTTTCTCCACTGCAGCATCCAATCTAGATCGGATGCTGCAGTGGAGACGGTCTCAATGCGGGTGTTGCGGTTGAAACCTCTTAAGGAGAAGACGGATAACCCGGGGCAGGGGAAAGTTTAGATTCTCACAGCACGAAATTTTTCTTTATACAGTACTGTTTTTTAAAACACGCAAAACAATGAAAAATTATCTTACCAGTTATTCAGCAGTAAGTAATTTAGTATCAGATTGATAGAAATATTGTCTCTATTTGCAGATAAGTTTTTTATTCGCGATTTACTTCGTTCAGATTTTAATAACAATATCCAGGAAACCAATAAATCGAATTCGATCGAACCAAAATAGAACGGACCGTTGCCATGGTTACGACGAGAAAAGAACGACACCTGGAAAGTGTAGTTCAAATCGGAACAAAGTAAATCGCGAATAAAAAAAAATATCAGCATAAATTGCTGATATTTCTGTCAATCATGCACTCAAGTATAAGGTGCAATGTAGTATAACATAAAATGTAACATGGCGATAACATGAAGAATTTAACTCCTTCACTGGCTTAACAACTCGGTTGGACCATCCACGCGCATGACGTCAGGCAGTGTTAATGTTGCAGACACCCATAATCATCTGCTGTGTCAGACAAAGTTTGTCAGCAGGTGGTGAAATGCGGTAAGACACCCAAAATCCTCTGCTATATCAACAGCTGAATTTAAGGATCACAGAGTTTGCAAGCAATTTCTGAATGAGCTTAAGATACCCAATGTACATGCAAGTCTTGAAGATATTGGCTTAAATCTCCACATCAAAACTGATGTCCAGGACCACAAAATAATACTATACGATTTGTAGCCTATGTATTGTGCATATTGATGATAAAGATGGAATTTGAGTAACAAAAACTCATCCCCAATCTAGCTGCCAATCATTTTACAGATCTGTATCATTACGCTATACATGTATAACCTATAGATATCAGTACTAATATACCGGTACACTATGTACATGTACAGTATATGGTAGACGACGAAAATGCGACTTGTTCACTTGACAAAGTTCAATCTAAAAATCAGGTTATTCCTGATTCCTGAGTTTCTTCTTCATAATTGGTTGTTGCACATTGATACATATCAGTTTTTATCAGCACCATTAGCTACAAGTATATACACGTACTTTAGCAAACAGTGTCAAAAATAATAAATACTCTGACTTTTACATACGACATGTTGCTACAAACATGTACAATCCGACTTTTACATTTTTATAGCAAATTTTTAATTTTGAAGGGGGGGATTACGTTTTTTGGTTGATAAAACTAAAAAAATATTTTTATAACAAATATTTTCATTTTAAAGTGGGGTGGGAATGACGCTTTCTGGGTTGGTGAGGGATTTTTCAGTACAACTGACATAATCAATGGCCCAAAAAAAAAAATGCCGAATTTCGCGCGAAAATTGTATCAAAGAAAATGACTCATCATTTGGTTGACGTCTGTGCTTAAAGAGGTTTACCCACAATCCAGTTCGTGAAAACAAAACGCTTTTCAAGATGGTCGCACTCATGCATTGAACGGATGCATCGATCTTCCTGGTGGGTGAAACAACAGTTGGGGGCGGAACTCGTCCCCCTGGCCCGGTTAGGTAATTCGCCGATCAATTGCCAAAATAATTAACGGCGTCTTTGCGCTTCCCGTCGGCCGCCTATGCAGATTACGTCACGGCGAGACACTAAGTAGCCTGGCGGGAAAGACCTGATTGGACGAGCGTTGAGACAACAAATTGGGCTCTATTTTTATCGCCAGTAACCAAGCCTGGGGTGCGATAAGTGGGGGATTCCAAAGTGCTGTGTCAAGAGTTGAACACTGAAACCTGTCTATAGCGACCAGCTGATGGCCACTAGTTTGGGTTGATGTCGAGGTGACACTCATCTCATTGGACATGTAAACCAGCTGAGATTCTCTCGATGGTTACTACCTGTACGTGGTTCCAACTGAAAGTCGATTTCCCTGACATTCGCTGAAAACTTTTCCGCCATTTGCCTAATATTTACATGATATTTTCTTTAGAAAAATGAGAAAACAATGGATATTACCCCAATTTTTTTTTTTATAAAGATGACTATCCAATTAGCTGATGCAAACTACATCAACTTTCTTGACACTCCCTGATTTTCCCTGACTTTCCAAAAAGTGAGAACCCTGTACTATCGTTCTCAGCTCGTAAGTGGCATTTCCGGATTTATGAAAATGCCTGAAATTCCAGGATATTTTCAGGATTATCCAAGACTTGCACCGGTTTATCAAGGCCCAAAATAAAATTGCTCATTTTTAGTTAGACTATTAAACTATTGGTTTCATTACTATACAAACTGGCAAGTAACGTTGCTGGCGTATGGTCACACTGGCGCATTTGAAATTTTAAGGCGCTCCATCTAACACATGGTTTCTCCAGAGATGGGATTTTCAACTTCTCTGACATTAGCAGGTTTTTAAAACAAATTACCCTCACCACTGAAAATGCCAGAACGTGGCACATGCCAATGCGAGGAATGCTAGTAATTGTTCGTTAAATATTAACAGTACACGGAACACAAATTTCATTAAGAAACAGAAAAGTTAGATTAGTTCACAAGTGTTCACTAGAAAACAGCAAATTTAGATTAGTTTTTGTGTGCTTATTGATTTGTTGAATTTCCCCGCCTTTTTGCTGTTCTGTCAATGGGAACTTTCGCTAACAAAGCAATCCACAGCATCCCTAATCGACTGGAGATTCCACAAGCAAGATTCAGCCAGATTCAACAAGTTGCAATCCCGAGCAACACTCGATCCGTTCCGCACTCGGGGACAAATACAAAACGCCAGACCAGCCACAAGTCGGTTGCGCAATCCGCAAACGAAAACGAAAAAAAGTCGAAAAATCTGCTTTTTTTTTCGTTTAAAAATGCGCAAAATAGCCTATGCCGCCCTTGAAACGACATTGCCACGCGACGCTCTTATAGATTTCCATTCCCCGCATGCGTGAGTGTCGCGAGCGCCGCAAAAATTAGCGATTTCGCCCCAGACGCCCGCGCCCCCTGCACGGGGCCCCATCGCGGAAGTGAGACGAGAGACGGAAACGCGACACCTGCAGTCGACATAAGACAAAACCGAAAAACATAAAACTGCGGGAAAACAACCAAAAACAGGCCTGCAGAAGCCGCTACCGAGGCTCGGTATACTGTATGCCAAAGTCTAGAGAGACTGTCGTCAACATCGCTATTAGAGATGGTCATCGAAGTCGGTCGATAATACCAACAATACAAACACCGGCTGTGATAATGCAACGCATATGGGCTTTCTCGCTCATGAGGGATTGTTGCATACTGCCGGTTTTACTGATTCACAGTACATGTATTCATCAAACTGGCCTGTTTTAAGCTGAAAACTAAAGCAGGGTGTCTACTGTATTTGGTATTACAAATTTCATGACTTATAATTTAAAATGCGTATTAGGGAAACATTCCCTGCCACAGTGATGACATGATTAATGACCAAAAAAACGGCATGGGCGACATTTTTTTGCTAAACTGGATGACATTTTGTGAATTAATCAAAAGGCAAAAATTCCATGACCCTGACGTAAATTTCATGGCTTCCATGACCTGAATTCATTTCGTGACTTTTCCGTGATTTCCATGACCTGAATTCATTTCGTGACTTTTCCATGACTTCAACATTTTTTCCATGCCTAATAGAATATGGGGTCGTTCAAGTTTTGTCACGACAAAATGGTAATGTTCAGAAACCTTCCTTACCACATTGATTACATAACAACCAAGGCGAAATTTTTTGCGGAAATTGGTGACTAATGAAGAATTTAACCCAAATTTGTATTTTGTGAATCAAAAGCAAAAATTCTATGACTCATAAATTTGATGACTCTCCATGAGCCTAACGCAAATTTCATGACTCCATGAGCCTGGCGCAAATTTCATGACTTTTCCATGACCTGAATTTCATTTCATGACTTTTCCATGACTGGTAAACAACACCCTGTAAAATCAATTTTCGATCCCATCCCAATTCCGAAATTCGCAAAGCAGAATTTCTCACCAACTGCGAATGTCAATGCCAGAAATTCCTCAGAAATCGATCACAATATTTTCAACAAAGGTTTGGCCATTGGTTTCCGGTCATGTAGAAAAGCGGCAATCAGCATCTTTTCGACGACTTTCTCCAGACAGGAAACCTTGAACTTCAAGGTTTGTTCGCCAATCGCCAGCAGTTTCCAAAACGCGCAATTAGCAACAAACGCCAGACGTTTCCTGTTTTTGCTCCAAAAAATCAAGTATTTGGCCTTAAGATCTGAAGGCGCTGCAAGTGAACAGGGTCCAACTTCAACTTACCAACTGCTAAGCTTAGACGTGAACCTGGCAGAAAACGCCCAATTCCGGAAACCAGTCTGTCTGTCTGTCCTTCCCAACGCCGTCTGTCAATTTAGGAAGTTTTTTTTCCATCTCCAATCAGTTATCGTCGCCCATGAAAACCGCTTGCGTCACTAATCAGACGCTCGTTAACATGTTTGCTCTTCGCGAGCACATCCTCCAGCAGTTTGCGCTTCTTGCGCTTCTGGTTCAAAACTTGGGTTCTGGCAGCGAACTCAGCGTATCTCAAGCGCCCTCACATTTCCTGGAGAGGTCAAGGGAGGAGATCGATGGAGAAAGGGCTAAGGGGAACTGTCTTGGCGACCATCTGAGCTCAACGGCCATTTCCTCACCGTCTATGGAAGAAACGACAAAACCTGCCTGGAGCGACCAACGTTCCATGACTTAAAAAAAATTTCAATGCCTATTACAATATGGGGTCCTTCAAGTTGTATGTCACCATGACTTAAAAAAAATTTCAATGCCTATTACAATATGGGGTCCTTCAAGTTGTATGTCACCACTAAATGGTCATTTTCAGAAACATCTACCGCAGTGGTGACTTTGATGTATACTGCGTTTGGTATTGCAAATTCTATGACTTTTCAATGACTTTCGTCACTTCAAAAAATGTCAAGGACTATTACAATATGGGTTCATTGAAGTTGTATGTCATCACTAAATACCGATTTTCAGAAACGTCATCTACCACAGTGGTGACTCAGGGTGTCAACTGGATTTTGTATTGCAAATTTCATGACTTTTCCATGACTTAAACAATTTCAACGTCTATTCCAGTGTGGGGTCCTTCGAGTTCTTCTCAGTAACATCTACCACAGTGACGACGTGCTCATTTTCAAAAAAAAAAAACATTAAAAACACGCCGTAAGCGAAATTTTTGCAAAATTGTATAAGCATGGGCGAATTTTCACCCAAATTTTTACCTTGTAAATCAATCAAACGACAAGAATTCCATGGCCCTTATGCAAATTCCAAGCCTTTTCCATGACGTCCATGACCGTGTTTTTAAAACATTGGGAAATTGCTTCAACAACAATATCCCAAACGGACAATTTAAGCAAGTTGCCAGAAACTGCACGTGGACAACAGCGTCCAACAGGACCAGGTTACTAGGAATAGCTGAAAGTGGCGAAGTAACCCCTCGTTTACAGCGCCGTATCCCCCAAGCAGCTTCTGAGATTCTCCCGGAAACAGCGCCATCGTCACGAAGTCGCTCAAGGTGCGCTGGGGTGATTAATGGCGTCTAATACGTGCCTAAACGAGCGCATTATTGGCTGGAAAAAAGCCTACTTCAGCGAACTTCGATATAGATATGCAGACTGCAAATTCAGCAATTCTGTTCCGCCAAGACGCGCCAGATAAGCCGCCCTAAGCGCGCAATTCGCTTCGGGATGACAACAAGTTAATCAATCGTCATTTTTTCTCACTCTGGTCGGATAAACGAAATGATAACAAAGGGAAAAAGTCGAGGCTGTCACGTAGGCTCCGCCATAAATTATCCAGTGACTAAGGTGAGTTTGCCATGCAGCTTCCTCAAACAGAAAACCCGTTGAATTTGCAACTGGGGTGGCTTTGAGCCACAGGATTAACGCCACTTTTACTTTAATTCCCAGTGTTCTTCATGGTAGCTGTTCACAATTGGAGCGGAACATTTCTTTGGTTTGGGATTTGGCACACTACACAGGTTGCCCAACAGGCCGCTTGGCGCGCCTCGCAACCGGAAGTCAGCTGCCCAGGGTTCGCTGGCAAATTGGCAAACCCCCGGAAGTTCAATTTGCACTGCTAAGAAATCTGAGGGAAATCTGAGCCAGAGCAGCAACACACGCCTGTATTTGGTTCAAGGGGGCGCCACTTGAGGCAGTCTGAAATTAACCTCGCACGATTTCGGCACATACTTTTGCATTGAAAATTATTATAATCACTAAACATCGAGCACCATTTATGGAACGAGTCGTTCACCAGTGTTTACCTTTTTCAATTTATAAATTCAGCAGTTTATTTACGCAAAAATAAAGTTGGGAAAAATCAAAATGGTGGACGGAATAGCGCAATTTATCAATTTTAAAAAAAGCACTGGCAATAGTCATTCTATGCTTGGTGGTAAATATACATCATTAAATGTTCCAAACAATTTTAAAGCAAAATTATGCCGCTGCATTTTGTGCAGCATTCAAGGTTCCACTAAAATTCTCAAGTGACTTTCCCTGACATTTACATGGGGATTTTATCACAATTTCTATAAAAGATAATGGCTAACCAATTGGCTGAAGCAAGTTTTCCTGACATTTTCACGAATTCCCTGATTTTCCGGAAAGTGGGAACCCTGGCCTTAACCAAAAATTGGCCATCAGCCATTCCAACCCCCAATTTGGGTGAGCAGGCCAGGCTCCCAGTTTCTCAAACAAGTGCTACAGATGGCGCTGGGACCTCAAAACATGCAAAGGCCAGCCAAAAGCCCATCTTTAGGCGCCATTTTGTGGGTCGGGTGAGTGACCCAGCATCGTGACAGGCAAAATGGATGGCCCATTCCAGCCTTTGTTGCCACTGAATTGATTCACCAGCATACATGTAGCTTGAGTGATCGGTTTTTGAGCCTCTGGTTTGTTTGAAATCCGAGAATTAAAGAGTCTCAGTCGACTGATCCTGCAAAGCCAGCAATTGCCTGGTTGCACAAGGGCTCGTCAGCGCTAATCGGCGATTAAATTAAAACTGGTTCCGGAAGTTCTGCCATGCACGCCTAATGAGCCGAGCAAAGTGATGAGGTCAACTGCGCACTAAAGAAAGCCTGAAAGTGACATAAGCTAATCAACTTGAAACAACCTTGAAGTTATTAAAGGAAGGAACGGAGCTTGTTCTAATTGAGGCAGACATCTGTTTTAAAAATAGTGTGCCACCAAGTTTCATTCATTAATTGCGCGCAATAACCATTATTAAAAGTGGTGGGCTTCTCCATTTTGGGGGCATTCGTTGGTCATTCATTGACTTTCGGCCATTTTGTTATTAAAAACAACGCTTTTAGGACGTCTTCTAATAGTACTCGGGGCTCCTGTAGTGTACAGACAATGCATTCCTTTCCTTCAACTACAAGTACATGTAGACCCTGTCCAAATTCGCCAGCGCCATTTATGTTGCCATATGCGCTACCGGGTTTACCATGGCAAATTGACGCCTAAAGACTTCCGTCAGATCCACCACATTTTCACAGTAAAACGGCACCTAAAGCCTTCCTGCACAAATATTAATTTCTCACAGTAAAATGGCACCTAAAGTCTTGCAGAGCCATGAGGTTCTCACAGTAAAATAGCACTGGCTTAAAGAGCTGCAGAACCTTGAGATTCTCACAGAAAAATGGCACCTAAAGACTTGCAGAGGCACGAATTTGCCACAGAAAACTGGCACCTAAAGCCATTCTGCAAAACCATGGAATTCTCACAGAAAAATGGCGTCAAATGGAGTATGGTACTAGGTTTCTGGCGCTTGATGGCGCTCTTGTAAGCCAACACTAGTGCAATCAGACAGTGAAGATGGCCAAATGTTAGAAAACATGCAGACGCTTTCTGACTAACAAGATGTCCTAACAATGACTAACGAGGTGTCCTAACAATGACTATCAAGTCGTTCTTTAACCACACTGATTGCTCACTAGCCAACACACTAGCAAGAGGTCATATGGTGTCCTTTCAAGACTAGCAAGCTGTCCCAACCGCTCACTAACCATGTGGGCATAGATGGCGCTGCAGCGCAAGCAGAATCAGCAGTACAAGTACTTACACACAAGCTTGCAGCACCAGCTGACGGTCGGTCAGTCAGTCAGTCAGTAGGAGACAGTCCAGACCATGTCCACTCGCGCCAGCACCAAGACCACTAATTAATCTATCTCGAATTAGTCGCTCCCAGCATGCACCGGGGCCGGCGAGCCACGCCGTCTGGCGAGACAGACGAAAAGTTCGCTTTCACCTCCGAGCTGCCAATGGCAAACAGATTGCGTACAAGCACGAAAAACAATATTGGCTATTTACCAATTCAGCGTCCTTGGCGAAGTCAGCTTAACTTGGGTAGCGCAGCAGATATGGCACCGCCATCCAGCCCTGGCCGCCATCTTGCTTTTCAAAAGCGGTTGACCCTGCCCGTCCACGAGTCCATGACCAAAGTTTGGGGAGCTTCCATCAGCGAGTCCTTCAGATTCCAGAAGACAATGAACACCCACCAACGCTTTTTGGAACCAAGATGGCCGCAAAGGAGCCAATGTGTCGCCAAGAAACCACGTTTTCGATTAGCTTTGTCAGGCAGTTTGACATTGTCAGCGAAGGGTAAGGTCACCCCAGCTGACATTGGCTATCGGATTTCTGCTTCTGCGGTCTTTGGAAGAGCAGCCTTTGGGCTTTGGACCAAACAGATGAAACGTCCCAAAAAACAACCTTTCATAACGTGTTATTCGATAAAGTTGTTAAGACGAAATGCATTCTGGACTTTTTGTTGCGGTGTCAAATGCATTTTTGCACGTTTACGATTGCCAATAAAGACGAAGGAAGCGACATCCATCCATAATCTTTTAACAACATCAAACATGCCGCGAAATTAGCATAAGTGCCAAATTACAGCACGCTAGGACTTCGGGAAGTCGGTTAAAATTGACTTCGAAAAGGTCTGTTACAAACAAGTGAAACACAAAGTTAATAGAAAGGTTGCAATAAGGCGCAAGAAAAACTAAAGGTGTGTTTACACTATATCACAAACACTGTGATATATCAAATAAGCTTTAATTCTGTAGTACAACATGTAACGCCCAATCGATAACGTGGGTCATCAATACTACAAGATGTTAAATAACATTTTTCATCTCATTTTCAAACATGTTGTAGAACTCTGCAATATATCACGTTTTCTTATATAGTTTGGTAAACGCGCCTTTACATTTCTGTCATAATGTGTATTCGAGCAGGGTTAAAAGGTAATGCATTGTGGGCCACCAATGGCCCACGCACGATTTCGAATGCATTTATTACAACTTTAAAGTTGTTAATTACTCATGCCAGGTGAATAGAAGATGTGCACCAAATTTCAGCCATTTTGGAAGTCTGTAAGTCGGTTAAAAATGACTTTGCAAAGGTCCGCTAAAGACAGAGCTGACAGTCAAGTCAATTCAATTCAATTGAACCAAACAGAAGTCACCTTAGAAAGCTCGTAATAACACTAAAAAGAGACAGTGGAAGATTGTAGCAGAGCAGATCAAAGGTGAAAGCAGAATTTCGCTAAACTTGCACCCCCCACAGAGCGTCACCAGGAGCAGACAGACCAGACAGCCGCTGTTATCAGCGACTTTGGACCTTGCAAGCAACCGCACATGATGCAAGTTTTTGTTTAGGGAAACGTTATCGCCTTGTCCCAACACTGTCAGCAGGCCGTCTACGTCTCAAGGTTGCCAGACAGTGGGAAAGTGCGATTAGTGGCGAGACAACAGTTGGGACTTGGGACAAACTGGTGAAAACTGAAAGACTGTCTACCATGACAACTGCCATTCAATGTGTGACAGCAAAGTCAACTCTGGAAGCGTTCAGTCCTCCAACAAGTTGCCAAGAGAGAACTCGAGCCCAAGGTCCCGCCAACGAAAGTGGTCGGGAGCATCAGCCCGTTTCCGCCACTTCCGCCTGAGTTCGTCCACCAGAGGGCGCCAGCGATGACCTTGAGTCTGCAGCAGCCTTGGCGCCGCTGGAGAATCGGAAACGAGGCCACGGCAGTCGGGCCGCCCCCTGGCGGGAAAAACGAACGTCGGCTTATGGGGGTGAAGGGTCAACAGCAAGTACACGAAGGTTTCTGATGAACTGCCTGCCAACAGCACCTTCGTCTGTCTTCCAATGGGTGTCAGACTCAGTCAAAATTTGGTGCATTTCGCGATGGGGTTTCCCATAACTGAACTTCAGAGTCAATATTCCTATCCTTAAATACTGGGGATAGTTCAGTTAAGATTTGCATCCAATGTATAGGCCTGTGTCAGACTCAGGGGTACCCCAGACCTGGGTTTTAAAACCTGGAATTGCCAAGGAAGTTGGGAAAGTGGATTTACTTCGAAGAAGTCGGAGAAATTCGTCAAATAAATAACATTTTTAGCTATGTTTAGCTAGTCGTTAACACGAAAATCAAGAAGACACGAAAATCTCAAACGAATTTACTTTGACGAAGTCAGACAAATTTGTCAAATAAATAATACGTTTTAGCCATGTTAGCTAGTTAAATTAGCTACATGTATTTACTGATTAAACACACAAAAATCACGAGCAATCATATAATTACGTAGGAGGAATTATTAATGAAATTGACAATTAAAAAAATAACCTAAATAACGGGGTTCCCACTCATATTCTCAAATCGATTTCCTTGACAACTTTTCAGTCATTTCCCTAACCTTTCACAGAGATTTTTTTTTAAAAAAATAAGAAAAATGATGGATTTTATCCCTAATTTTTATAAAAGGCGCCGACTAATTATTTGACTGATACAAATTATATCAATTTCCCTGACATTTTCATATTTCCTGACTTTTCTGAAAATGGGAATCCTGATTAAATAATAAATATAGCATGGTCAGGGAAACTTACAACCAGTAAAAGCCAAGGAAGTTAAACGTTTCACCTTTGGGGGAACCCAGAATGTGAACGCAAATGTGTCATGTTTGAATTTCCCTGACTTATAAAATAAATCACTATCCCCTCCATATTCGCTGACAATTTCATCCAAATTTCCTAACAATACCAAGTCTTCCCGGTCTAAGACCCCAGGACCCTGTGCTACAACTACAACATGATTCAGGCTTTGGTTCATGCTGATTAAAAGCTTGAAAATCGTACATTACAAACAAAATCAGATTGGAATTTTTAACAAGACGTCATCTTGGAGGCGTCACGTGACAGCCACCCACATTATGCAAATGTAGGTGGCGTTTTTCGCCACCCAGTTTACACGGTCACTTGGTGGCCACCCCCCATCAAATTGGGCAGACACGAAAGTAGGTCAACGTTTATTTTTGCTAAGAGTTTTTTTGCCAAACAAATTTGGGCTTTTGCGCATTCGTCTTAACGACCGATTAGATTTAACCCAAGTTTGTGCAACCGAAGTCGAGGTGCCACGTCAAGGTCAGCCGCTTGATGGAGGTTGCGTTAGCAAAAAAAATTAAAAAATCGAATAACGTGCCTGATTAAAATTTAACGATAGTCAGCCAGCTTGTATTTCATTAATTTCTTTGGTCAATTTAAGCCATCCCCTTTTTGCAAGCCCATGAGGCATGATAAAAACGTTAAACACCGTCACCCTACCCAGCACGAAAAAAGAAAAAGAAAATGTGTCAATGCGTGTCTGAGAATTTGCATAGAGCAGCTGGGTTACCCCGACCCTCCAATGGCAGTTTCTTCAAGAAAGCAGACCCACAAAAAAACACGGGTTCCTGGGGTCAGCTTTGGGTAAAAAAACCTAACCAGCTGCCCCTGGTCGCACCCCTGGCTGGCCAGCCACAGACGACAACGCCCGAGTGCGATACAATGACGTCAGACTTCATAGGTTTCTCAAGGCGAGTTTGCAATTCCATTGCATGGCTTTTTTTTGTTCAGCCTCGAATTTACGTTTATTTGTGTTCTGATCTCTGAAAAACCGGTCTAATTCTGAGCCCAGCACGTTAAGTGGGCAAAATCGTTAAACGTACTCTCCACGCTCCATGCATGTAGTTCATAGGCCAAAGTAAAAAATCTTACAAACAAACATGGGTAGTTCATGGACGGCCCCTGGTCGTCATATTGACCACTTTCGGCAATTGCAACTACTGAAAACTGCACATCTTGTGTATGAATAATGTGTGATTCGTAATGTAGTGAAAAAGCCATTGAAAAGTGCTGGCATGTGCAATAGCAAATGCGCAATTCGAGCTACCAGACACACGTACGTTTCGAATCGGAAGGACCGTAAGACCTAAACACAGATGAACGTGGGTTTCGAAAGTACATTTATGTACTTTAGTGACTAAAAATGATTTTAAAAAAATGACTAATGTCACCACTAAATTATAATAGTGATTTTCAGAATCCTTTACCACAATGACGATGATTATTGTCCAATAAATGCCGTCGGCGAAGTTTATTGTGAAACAGGATGAATTTTATACCAAATTTTTTTGCAAATTTAATGCAAATTCCTAGACTTAACCATGACTTCCATGATCTGAATTTCATAATACTGTACCACTGGTAGACATGCTCCCAACATTACTATTAGGGAAATTATATACATTAGGGAAATGCATTTTCCCCACTGTAGAGAAAGACATTGTTCCACGAACGTTTAATCCAATCAATCGTTTCGCGGAATTAAGTTGTGTACCAAATTTCAGAACTCTAGGACGTCGGAATGAAACGTTGAATGGAGTTAAAAGAACACTAGTGAAAATGGCCGAAACCCCAAAACTTAAATGTCAGTGTGCCCATGGAGTTAAAAGAACGACTGTAAGTTAACAGCAGTTTTTACAACCGTGTGAGCGTCTGTAAAGGAACTTTACAAAGTCATTTTTAACAGACTTCCCAGCGTCCTAGAGTGCTGAAATTTGGAACATATTTTGATATCGCGGCACACTTCATTGCATACAAAGTTTACGGATCAACGATAAGCCCATCAGCCACAGAAAGGCCAAAACAGCGTACCTGGGACAGTCTGGCAGCACTGGTTCCAAGAGCAGGAAGTGTTGGCAGTGGTGCCAGACTGACCCGTTGGGCACCCGGAAGGCCACAAAGCGTCAAACCACATGCCAAAATTGCGCCAAAAGCGCTGCTTTCTAGGTCTTCAAACCCATTTCTCAAATTGGAACGGTGTGTGGCTTACTTTACGCACCATTTTATGGCTTTTAACCCCCCAACGGCGCTGGGATGCTCGTCTAAAATGCGCTTTAAGGCCACGAAGGGTTAGGGAGAAGTTAAAAAAAATGGCGCAATTTGCGAAATTGCGAATAAAGCTGGGCTTTTCGGCGACCTTCCAAAGGGAAATGCAAAAATAAAAAGAACGACATGAGAGAAGAATTCCGGGCGGCCATCAGAAAGGCAATTTCACATTTGAAAACACTGTAAATCTATTGACTGCGAGTGGGGAATTTCGCTGCTTTCTGGGATATCCGATAGCCCCTGCCGCCAGGGGGACATTTTAAGAAAACGAGATGATGGTAGTAAACTTGGGTTTGAGAGTAGAGAGCAAAAGTTACCATCAAGAGGCCCTCAGAGGTCGGTTTCACAGGGTCTCTACTGGATTTGGTATTGCAAATTCCATGAATTTTCCATGACATCAATTTTTTTCTATGCCTATTTGAATATTAGGAAGTTCAAGTTTAGTCATGATTTAACAGAGATTTTCAGAAACACCGGAAACATGGTTGCCCCAAAACGCGAGTTTTTTTTGCAGAAATACATATAGGTGACAAATAAAGAATTTAAATACAAATTTTTATTTTGTGAATCAATGAAAAGACAAAAAATCCATGCAACTGGTGTAAATTTCATGACGCTTCCATGATCGGTAGATACCCTGAAAAGGCTTGGAGATGGTGGAGTAAGACCTGAGGCTTACATGGCCAATATTACTGTCACTATTTCGATTCTGAGTTATCCAAACATAGGGATAATAGTCATGAAAGGAACCATGATGAAATCAATCAGAAAATGCATGCACCCTTCAGGGTTCACCCGGCATGGAAAACTGAAATTTAATTGTGAGGGAAATTGGCCTTTGAAAAAGTTAGGGAAATTCAACGCATCAATTATGCAGGTTACATACTGTATAGTTAGTTATTGATGAACGCAAAAATCAAGAGATGATCAGCAATTTTGCGGAGGACTGGTAATGAAGTTGTCAATTTCACCCCCAAAAAAAAACTTATCTAAAGTTTCAATTTCTTTATGAAAGTTTGTGTTCTATTCCCGTTCATTTAAAATGAGCAAACATATAGCATTCCTTGTATTGGCACATTTCATTGTTTTGCACTGTCAGTGGAAGTTGAAAATTCATCTGCCCTTATAAGATCAGTATTACTGTCGGTATTTGCTGAAATTAGCAATATAAAAGAAACGAAGTGCAGTCTACATGGCCAATATTTAGAATCAAACTGGAATATCAATTCCTCAGTACATGCCCTTTTCACTACAGTACTACTGTCGGTATTTGCTGAACCTGACAGTACCCAAGTATTGACAGAGACACTAACCGTCTAGGTCTGAAATGTCCATTACTTACTGTAAATCAACATGCAATACGTGCTACATCCATTGCACTCAGCTGTCAAATGAACATCAAGCCTTATTCCACGTGGAAACTAAATTCCATATGTTAACTAAATGTCAAATTACATCAACCCAAGAAAAATGGATGTGACATATTTTCGCCCATTCCTGTACATTCCAGACTGGTTGCAACTGTGTTTCAAACCAGTATCATCAGCTTGCAATCACTTTTCCAAGGGGGGTAGCCTGTTGCGTTGTCAGAAGCGCCGACCTGGTGAGTGTCCGAGCAGCATGGTGCATGTGACGTCACCGAAGAATGCGGCCCGCCTCACGTGACCAGCTTAGCATAAATTTGCATAAATTGGGTAACTGGCACGGCCGCAGGAAACTGACAACAAATCACCAGCCGCCATAGCGAACGAGTTACGTGACGCCGTCACGCATCACCTCCATCAATAAAAGCAATGGTTTCGATTTCTGCCCATAGATGGCGTTCCCTGCAGCCATCAAAACAATCACTGTTATTTTTTCATTGACCCTATTTGCGTATCGTAAAAAATCTGCTGAAAAAACCAAATGCACGTTAAGCTAAGGGAAGCCAGATTTCCTTCAAAGTCAAAAGTTAATCTCCATTAGCCACAAACGCCACGCTGGTATTTTGGCTCTGTGATCAACATTGATCAAAACTCATTGACAGATGAATTTAAGCGTTTGAAATTTTGGTCCAAACCGACCATATACTGCCATGAACCCAGAAAAGCCTCTGGGCAAGTGGCTCACCGACCAGAAATGCGCTCCATAAAGGTTTTTTGCACCTCGTTTCTTATCCAGTTTCCGAGCAGAAACTACTATTTCGGTGCATTGACTCAACCTGTTGTGGGCCATGCAGCGTTGCATCACCCCACGTTAACCCGGTTATAACGACCGCGCATCACTCCAGACAAATGCTTGGAAAAGCGGAAAAATAACGACAGCAATTTTTTTAAAGTTCCATGACTTTCCCTTGAAGTGTAAAAAAATGTCATTTTTCAAACAAATGTGTCTGTCAGCAATGGTTATTCCTAACCCCCACTTCCAAGTGATGACACGACAACTGGCCAAAACCTTACGATTTTGAACTGAAATTTGTATCAAGAACAAAAATGATAGATTTTAGTCACAACAGCACAGTAACGCCATAGCCAACATTTTTTGCGAAACTGGATGTCAAATAGGCCACAATAGGCCTACCGACTGCACTTTGCTAACACCCCACTGCCAACTCAAGTTGATGACATCAATACTTGAACGACCACTATGTGATGTGTTTTACACATTTTGGATTGTATTCAGTTGCAGGGTTCCCTCTCAAATTCTCAAGTCGATTTTCCTGATTTTTTAGGTGAGTTTGTTTTGAAGAAAAAATAATACAGGTATAGAAAAATATTAAAAAATAAGAAAAATGATGGATTTTAGCCCAAATATTTATTTTCGTTATAAAAGCTGACTAATCAATCAATTGGCGGATGCAAACTATAAATTTTTCTGACAATCTCTGATTTTATTTTCAACTCCAGAAGAAAATATAAGATTTTATTGAAAAACGAGACCACTATTTAACGCGAGCTTTTTTGGAAAAAAAAGTAGGGAAAATTGGGGATTTTTTACCAATTGGCTGATGCAAAAAACCTCGACTTCCCTGACACTTTCAAATTTCCAGACATTCCTTGATTTTCCAGAAAGTTGGAACAATGCAGATACCATGATACTAAACAGCAGCATCTTCCATTGCCTAAAGGTCAATTCCAAAGGTCAACTTTACATCTGACAGTACCAAATACTCTCCTGCAACAATTCCATGAACACAATGAACATAATAATCACCTGGCATTTGGAGATTCGTAGACTTTCCAGACGCCCCCGTCACCATGACACTAATTTTCCCCACCATCCTGCTGCCAGCCAGTCGATTTGCTTAATTAATGTACGCTGCCGGGGTCAAAGCTCAACTGCAATTTCAGCAAATTGACCTTTGGCCTCAGAGTCCAAAACTCAAGCTAATGGCTCATTAAACCTTACGACCCCCACGTGAATTGCACGGGATCCAACGGGTGGTTTCGGAAAGGCAGAATCTTCTCCAAATCTCGCTTAATTGCCGAACACCGCACCTGCAGATCTGCGCCTGGCCTGCATTGCCGAACACGCTAGTTCAACGAACACGACGCTCCTTTATGAGCCAGGCTCAAATTCCCCAGGGAAAAACTAGGGCAAACCAAAAAAGGCGAATGGCTGCCTAATAACAAAGTTGGAATATAAACAACCCAATTCAAATCCAAACAGTCTGGTTCGGTGAGAAGGAGAAAATACACTACGTGCGCAAGAGACCCTCTATCGAGGCCGCACGCGTATCATAGAGGGCGCTGCGATCCCGAAGGGAAGTGAGATTTTAACATCTTTGGGCGCCATTTTATTCAAAGATGGCGTTGGAATTTCGGAATGCATCTGTAGCATTCATCGATGTGACAAATGCAAAGCATATAGCACCACTATCAATAATTCGGATAATGGTCCGTAAACCGATACACAATGGGAATCAATCCATCAGTGAGCACCTTACGCGATCATCATTACTGTCGCTATTTGTTGACATTGGCAGCATTATTTCCCAATACATGTACAGGCTAGTGCACCCCCTACTGCCCAAAAACTGCCAAATTCGGCGAAATCTGCACCAAAATTAGATCCTAAATAATGCAATTAGTCACACGATCTTGCATGTGTTCAGTACTGAAGCACTGATGTTCCATTCCGCAAAATAGAACGAAAACCGATAGATTATTTTAACCCAAATTTGTATGCATGAGTAAATGTTGACGGCATTCGGTTGATCACGTCCTCCAAAAAACTACCAATAAAAGAAAAAAAACAGCTCAAAATGGTTAAAACTGCTACAAACGACTTATGCCGAGGCAATAAAAATGCCCATGAAATGGAATCAAACGATCACAGATGACAAAAAAATATCAAAACTGGCTAAAAACGGCTACAAACGACTAAGTGCCATTTAAGTAGCTAGAAACTGCAATAAAAATGCCTCTGAAATGGCTTCAAACGGTTACAATAGCCAAAAAACTGCTACAAACGACTAAACTGCCGTTTAAATGGTCTCGAAAGACTAAATTAAAAATGCCTAGGTTTGCTACAAGCGACTAAATTGCTTCTTAAAGAGCTAGAAACTACATATGCAATTAAAAATGGCTTCAAACGACAACTTCAAATGTCAAAAACGACCCCACAGCCGATGACATCGTTACTGGACGTCCCCATCGCACCCTTGAGGGAGACCGCCATCCAGCGACAAATCTTGCATCTGCAGCACGACAAGTGCTGCAAGTTTTGCGTTCAGTAGCAGCCTCAGATCAGTTGAGGTTGGTCACCATCAGCCGTCACGGATTGACCCCTGACCCTCGCCTAATGCAAGCAGCCACTGCCGGGCCATCGGCCTAAAAGCCCTAAATTCGGGTGCAACATTGGACGCACCCAGCTAAATTTATCCCGTCTTTTCTGGCCAATATCAAGCCAGGCGTTTTTCGACATGCAACCAGACAACCACTGCTGGAAATCCCATTCACGATGCTGCGACAAACGACTTTGATTTTTTTCTTCTTTTCCTGGCTTTTAAATCTGCTGGACGATCTAGTCAAAATATCCCAATTTTCAAAAATAGACTACTGGAGAGTACAACTTAGTCCCAGACAGACAGACACGAGTATTGAAAACCAAGG
>JAQGAF010001569.1:0-29658 GCA_034687865.1 Kryphioiulus occultus
CGATTGCGCCACCTTCGGCAAGGCAGCTAAGCTGTCCCTGCCGGAATAAATGATAATCCACTCGCAACGGGAAAAATAATAATTGATATGCCTCAAGCTGAAAAATCCTTTGAATGAAGTTCGGTACACATAAGGAATTTATGCAATTCTAGCCATTTCCAAAAAAATCCCTATTACTCAGCTATGGATTAATCAAAGCTTAAGTTTTCAGATGTTACTACATGTATTTTGAGAAAACAACATTAAAAATTAACTCCTTTGAATATCATCATTTTAAGAATCCACGTTAGATAAATCTATAATCTGCCAGATTTTTAGCAACTAAGCTAGTTACCTTATGTGTACCCAACTTTAATAAGGTACATAAAGTAACTCATGTATAATAAAACTGGGCATCCTCGACATTACTTAAGACCTCAGAACCTCAAGAATTGGTGCAATCTTGGTCCATGTCGACCAAGAGGGTCTTCGGGAACCATGAAATGGTCATCCGCAAAGGAATACATCAACAGCCTAAAAAAAATCCCTTCATATAACGAATTCTATAAAATTGTCTGCAAACATTAAATCTATGTTCAGTCATGTTTGAATTAAGCCAAAATTTAAATATCACACGAGTTAGAACGATTTTAATTTCAAACTGTATAGGTTTTTTGACTAAAAGATACCTGGAATTGACAATTTCTTTCCATAATGGGTTTTCTTTCATCAGGTCACGGTAATTGTCATTCGAAACAATTACTGCACCAGTCCTGGCCGCATATTCCAACACAAACCTTCAAAATAATGTATTTTTAATTATTAACCAAACCCTTATTGCCAATAAAATTAAGAGGAATTACTGCTTACCTGTCATCATAGCATGCAACATTGACGCCATTGATATCTCGAGAGGGAGTAAAAACTATGTGCTGGCTTTTCCCGAGCTTTTCCAAAATTGGCTGATCTTGTACCGAATATCCAGCTTTTCTGCGGAACTGAGGAACGAATGCTTTCACAACATGGCCGCGTTTCAGAAAATAATCTATGCAGATTTTGATTCCTTTTGTGCTAAACACTTGATCTTTACCATGGCTATAAAAAAATCAGGTGATTATTAGAGCAATTATCAGAAGAGCAGTGGCTACTTTACTCCATAACATTTTAGAGTGGTGTTGAAAGCAAAAATTTGATATTGGGAGTAGGCCTAAACAACCAAATGCATGTAGATGAGACTGATGTGATGAAATGTATAGGCCTCTCACCGCAAGAATTATCTAAAACCATTGGTTTACATTACTTAATTTAGTGTCGTTTAACAAAAGTGACAAAAATTGTGAAAACCAACCTGAATGCAACATTCGAACCATCAATGGCAATTGGTCGCAAGTTATTCTGTTGCGGAAGGCCATTACAATCATTGTACCTGTTAGCACGGTGGTGTAATTCTGCCTGTTCAGCAAGCAGATTTGTCCACTGTATGACTGTTGTGTCAGGACGTAGAAGAGGCATGGGTGGCCAATTTGTGCTATTCGTTGCAGGAATCAATGTCCGTTCACTACCGGTCATGACATCATTGTATATTGCTCGGCCAATTCCATGCAAATTGTTCTGCAGCGTAAAGGTGAAAGGAAATTGTAGATTAGGTTGACCAAAGCATGGGCCTGCTGGTGGTAATGCTGAAGTTGGAACATGCTTATTTGCTTGTTTCTCGTGCAGGTTGGCAGTGAACCGGTGAGGCGGCTCACTTCTTGACTTCATTTGAGTCATACACGCAAGTTTTGTTCCAGTCTCTGGAGTCAGCCTGATATCTGTATCAGTAGCTTTCTTTCCATTATTTTCAGGCAGAGATTGCCTAGACGCAACATCTAACAACCTTGACTGAGGATTGGAAGCACTAGATGGCATTACCACACAGAGTATCTCAATTTCTGGACTACTAACTTCCACTTGCTTTTGATTTTCTGAACAAGCTTTTTCGTTTGATGCCTGAAAAGCCTTTTCGTTTGATGCCTGAAAAGCCCTTTCGTTTTCATGGGCAAATGACAAGTCTGCAATTGTAATAGGATTTATGTGACTTCCCAATGGCGCATTTTTTTCTTTAAGGTCATTCTGCAGTGGGGTGCATGGCACAGAATCCACTCCAAAGGCTATGTCTGAATCAGGTGCAACCTGAGTTACAAACTCATTTGTAGATGACAAAACATGCACCTGAACATCAGATGAATCCCCAATAGTAACTGGTTTGCCTGCAAAGATAATACACAAACGTAAGATACCCTTGCTTACTCAAATAAAATCCATACTAGAAGCACTTATATGATAGGCCTATATGTAACAATTTATCAAGTTAATGTTAAGCTATAATGGTCTTATTTTCGAGAAAAATGACGAAACTATCCACATGCCATGCAATCAAAATCCATGTGCTTACTATATTTAGGCAATGGGGGTTAGCAGAGAATAAACCAGGTGAGGACAAACAGCGTCCATAAGAATATCAAATACCTGTATTAGTTTCACAGCTTTGACGTTGTTGTTTCTTTTTCTTCTTTTTCGTTTTAGACTTGACCATTGGTTTAGTAGAAGAATTTGGAGTCGGTTGCCAGCTATCAGCTGCCAATTTGATTGATTTTAATGGAGGCATCTCATCCTTATGGACAATGGTTGCAGCATCGGCTTTTCTCTTTTTGCCCTTTTTCTTAATCGCTGTCTTCACATTGCCTTTATTGGAATTTTCCTCTTCGCGTATTCCCTTTTTAAGGTGTTTCTGGGATGTTGTGGGTCCATTTGTACGCTCATTTGAGTTAAACCCAGAAATGAGAAATTCTGGGCCATTGGAGCCTTTAGTCTTTTTACGTTTGGCGACTCGCTTAGGATTGTTTTTAGCATCTAGTTTGCCTAATGGTTGTCGCACAACATCTGCTTGTTTCTCGCTGTGAGCCTTCCCTGGTCCAATTCCTTTATCTTTTGCTGGCTGAGCTTGGCACATATGATCACGTAGACGTTCCATGTCCAATGAGGAAAACGAGTATACAACTTGGTCATCTTCATCTGGAAGTTTTCTTTGGAGCGCTTTTGAAGCATTCGACTGTAGATTCACTGCATCTTCACCTTGGTCTCGAGAGACTGTTGGCTTATCAACTGATGTGGGTGTTTTTACCCCCTCGTGTTGGCGTCTGTAACTTGGAGTTTGGCAACAGAACGACTCGTCTATTGTCACTAGCTCAATCTGACCCCCAGAAACAATAATGTCATCATCATCATCATCAACTAAACTTATTATCTGGGGCAACTTCCCCAAAGTCGACATCTTTGATTTGGAGGCGCACATTCTAATTGGCGAACAATGACTGTTCGCAACTTCGCATTCCCAAAGCTAGAAAAATTCAGTTGTTTTAATGAACCTTCAACCTCGAACATATTAATAAAGATACACGTAATTTGTAGGAAGACTTAAGTAAAAAGATCTATGCATACTGTACACAGTGGGGTTAAGTGATCATGCTGTACACCTCCAAAGCGGGACTAATCCTCAACCACATTTACAGAAATTGGCGTTGGAAGTTGCAGAAGGTTTGGCCATAGAACAAAGCGTCGTAGAGGCATTTTTGGCTCGTTGGGTATATCATCGTCAGAGGTTTAGAGGGCCGTCCATAAATTGCGTGCTTTGCCTAAAAATAATATTACATGATGACAGGGGAGAGGGGCGTCACTCAAATAATGAAGCATTTTTCTCATAAAAATATGGGATACATACATCAATTAATTGTCGTCCAAGTTGGCAAAAATGTCTACGGCATTTTTGGTTGCTTTGTTTTTGAAAATGTGCATTTCTGTAACTAAAATCCATCCGATTTGCTAAAATTTTGACAAAAATTTCGCCCAATTGGAAATTTTTTCGATTAGTAATTATGTCATTGCATAGGGAAGACTGAAAATGAGGAGGGCCTAAAAATGCCAATTTTGTGACGACATAACACCTGGATGACAAATTTCCCCAACATTAAATCACGCTATAAAACTTGTACATTGTATTTAAAAATATGGAGATGTTCATGAAGCAAATCTTGTCAAATATTCCAGAAGTCGGCCCAACTGTTAACCGAAAAATAAGTGAAATCGAAAATAATGCTAAAACGAAGCGTATTATTTTGTCACGACTCGTGTTACATTTGCCTCGGTTACGGCTAAACTGAACATCATTTTCCTTCTTTTCATACAGAAGCCATCAAAAAGGTATAAGGGCACGGTTGCCTAGCAACCAATGTAAACTATAATACAATCAATAATCACAAAAATGCACCCTTTTCAATTTTGCCAAAAACACCGCTGTTCAACAATAACAAGACTGGTCGGACACCAGAGTTGATTAGCTTTGCTACAGTTTCAGTTTGTAGTTTCTGCCTGTGAGAACAGGAAAAGTACATTTAGTCCCGGTAAGGACATTTTCACATATTTTTAAAACTAAAAGTAAATCGTGGCTTCCAAAGCATATTTTTTTTAAATAAGATTTCAATCTCACAATTTGAGCGCATAATGGACGGGGCCATCAAACGCGTGGAAACCGATTTCCGCCACGAATATTTGTCCGAAATCATAGGATCTTATTTGCTACTTGACAAGAGGGACATTTTAGATCATTTTATGCGCACAGAGCAAGTAAGAACTTTTTAATTGAGATGATCTTCTATTAATAACCCGTGTAATAATATGCACGCTTATAGTCATAACGAAATTTTAACAATTGCCAATTTTAGATGAACAGTGTGAATGATTTCCTCAAAGCTGATGGAAGTAAGCAACTACTCATAATTTCGCCTGAAATCATACAAGGTGAGGCATAAATATCGCTCTGAAATTATAGCTTTCAGTAAGATCAATGGATCATGTTTACGGTGTTCACGTGGCAAAAACATTCAAATAGAAAAGCTACACCGATGACATATTTTCCTTATTGAGTATCTAATAAATTTTGGACCAGTGTTATTCGTTGACTCCTAAAAGATTCTTGTCCTCACAAATTACGTTTCCGTTATTTCATAATTATGATGGAAAAGATGAAGCAAAAGCGAGGCTTTATACGCCCGACAATATTGCAACAGAATTACTGGTGGATTTGGGAGGATTAGACACCAAATACCCAATGGGCTACTGCATTTACTTCATTCGTTGGTGCTGCAAAGCAGCCATTACAGAAGATACCATAGCCATGGTAAGCGTGATGGAATTTAAAGAATGAGATCAAAAACTCAATTTTACTGAAAATTTTGAAAAATGTAAATGCATTTACAGAGTTTAATTTCTGGGATGGTTAACTCCGGAGATAAACAACTGTTACCATCGATAAAAAATGCCCTTCACGGAATAGTGCTGGATGCCGTTTGGGCCCTGAAACATGGGGAAGCATGGGGTGAAATGACCTACAGCAAAGGATCCATGAATCTTCGCAAAGATGTCTTAGCATCCATCTATTCGGCAGCAGCTGCATTTCAAGGTAGTTATCAAATGCGTATCCACATTTTACTTAGCGTGAACATTTCTTATTTATTTCAATCAAAAATCTATTTTTAAATTTAAGTTGGATCCCCGTAAATTAAAAAAATATCTGCTTCCTTTGTCCACTTATGTCACGTGTTATACGCAAATTCATACCATGTCATGTAATGCAATTTTATAAAGGGAAAAAATCAATTCCGCCTCAACATACATGTGTAGAATAACTTTATCAATGTATCGCCATTTTAAAAATTCTATACTATACCAGCTGCAGAAACATCAGTGATAGCCACAGTACAGTTAGAACCATGCCCTGAACCTGAACTTCAACAAATGCAAACGATATCGCTCAGACAACAAGTGCTACCAAAAGTGGACCCCTTCGTATCGCAGTGGATTCAAACGTTACAAAGAGTCAGTGACATTTCCAACTTAAAAATTATTAATGATTGGTGCATGTAGGATATAATCTATGCATGTGTTTAAATAAAACGTATTTCTTGAACAAATAAACTACACACGCAATGCTAAAGTGGTAAAATATAAAATAGTATTACAAAATACTATTTTAGCAATAGCAGAACTTTGCAAAAATTCTTGATGACAAAAAAGTTGTGGTTGGTCGAACATCAGGCTTTTTTAATAGGTTATAACCGAAGGCGAGCAAGTTAGACAAGATTCTGACATAATGGGACCGACTTCAGAATTGGGCCACTGGAAGAAGGAAGAAGCCCGTATGGGTCACTTACTGGAGCAAATCACAGACCCGCTAATGGGAATCACCGCTCTGATATCAACTTTATCAACCATTCGTCCAAGGCGAGTCAGGGTAATGTCAGGATTTCAAGTAAACTCTGCCGAATTCCTGTAAAACACAATATTTACTCAATTATTTCCAATGTAGACATGGAAGCAACTTGAACGCAAGCTGAAGGACTTGCATCAACAGTCCCTCGGCAACGTCCGATTTCTGCAAGTTCTTGATAAACACTGTTCCGCGCTTTACTTGAGCAATCCAGTAAGTGAAGTGTTGATTAACTTACATGTACAAGAATGCAAGTAAATAATTGACAGCTTCCTAATAATGCTTCACGTTTTTAATTTCGTCAGGAAGGCATTATCGAAGTACTTCCAGAAATTCTGGGAGCCCTTCAGATGACTCACAGAGTTTCTCATTACTTTCAACAACCTGATAAAATCGCATCGTTAGTTATCAAAGTGAGAAGCCAATTTTCTAATTTTGAGACTTTTGCCTCAGCCACATTACAAATGTACATGTATATCACATGCAGGTGAGCAACCAAATTGTACTTTCCTGCAAGAAATTTGTATGCGAAAATGAAGATTGGCACACGGTATGGAAGCAACCGCAAGATCAAGGAGTTGTCCAACGCTTACAAATCTGTCTTCAATTGGGACTGGAATACCAGAATCAATTCGATGCCCTTCAGCTTCGTTTGGATGAAAGTGGGGATACCCAGATGGTTTTCAGCCAGGCTTTGGCCTTTGGGAAGCTGAGAGCAACGTGTCAGAGATTTCAAGACATCATTTCCGTGCTGAATATTGTGAAAACCCATAATTTTCTTTTATCATCCAATGCTCATGGTGAGTTGAAGGAAGTACAGTATCTGTCGATGCACCATTGAACATTCGCGTTTAGGACTTAATCAATTCCTTATCTGTTTCCAAGGTTTACTGGAACCCGAAGACAGAGGTACAGTATGTTCTGAAGGCCTTGCTCGTAATCAATAACAACTGCACATAAAACGACTGTTTCACTGAAGTCGTACTTATGATTTCAGACTTAAAACAGATATCGTCCCAGTTTCAAGAAGCCATTAGCATCTGGATTCTCGCCAGTTACGACCTGTTGGATCAGCAACAAAGAGAGCAATTTCAAATAGATTTTGAAGTTTTCCAAAAGCAAATTGAAATTGGGCAGGTAGGTTTCAAGATGTACGCAAGATAAACGCGAAACGTTTTCTTACATGTAATTAAAAATACGATTTTAGGAGCAGTTAAGTCGGCATTTAAGAATTCAGTTGGCCCCATGCTGGAACAGCCCTCTGGCTGTGAAGTTTCTGAAACGCCTGGAAGATCTGGCATTGCCACATTGTCCACCACCAGAGAGGAAGACCGATCTTCTCCGTGCAGCTTACAAAGTAGTTCAACAAGTGGCCCAGACATATGAATCCTTAAAAGAAACTCCTCCAGTGGCCAGAAATATGCCTCCTATAAGTGGTAAAATTCACTTCCAATAAGAGGTGTACAGAATGAGCTTCCTGTGTCCGTTGTTGGACAATTCGTAATATGTAGTAATCTATTTTGCAGGAAAAATGCAATGGGCCATCGGCCTGTTGAAGAGTCTCGAAAGTCGAATGCGTGGCATTCAGCTCCATCCAGAGTTGCTGTCACTTCCGGATGGAGTTCGTCTTATACTGCGATACAACACGGTTGTCAGAAGCCTGTTCATTTACGCCTCTCTTCACCACCAGGCTTGGCTCGAAAAGGTGGATGGCAATGGGTTGGTTTTCCTTAACATGCCACTTTTGGGTAGGTCCCCTACACCATCGCGCCAGCTTTATGTGAATTTCCATTTGGACGTAATTCTGTCGGAAGGCAGACACATGGTGCGCTTGGGATTTCCTCCATCTCCTTGTCTGAAGGAGTTGCTCTCCAAAGGGGAACAGCTCCAGGGGTATCGGGATAGGCTTTTGGTAAGTGTAATGTCCAGGAATGTTGATTTTAACGTCTTCAAAGACGATTGCAAACCCAGAAAGCAATACATTTATGATGACCTGACACTTCTGGAATTTTTTATACAGAAAATTGTTTGCTTTCTGTTAATTTGAAATACTTTAGCCAAAAAATGGCAGTATTACTATATTACAAAGTCCCATTATTTCACTTTCATAGCAATTAGTTAAAAAGGTCTACGAAATCAAAGGAAGGATTCGCACAGAACTTCAAATGCTGATGACCCCTTACTTGGCCACAGTGGACAAAGTCGTCGATCCCGGTTTAAATTTCGTGACCTGGGCCAGCCTGAATGTGGATAACTTCATCGAGTCCTTCAGATGCGCAGTGGACGACTTGGAGGTTTTAGTGGGCAGGTATTTACAAAATCAAGACATTAACAAGGTTACTAAGGGTCACAAAAGGGTATTAATGCAGTTGCTCCCCCTTCTAATACAGATGTAATGATCTTTGCCATACGCGAATTGAAGAACAAATCAAAAGCTTGTACAACATTATCTTGTTCGAATATTTCGAAGAACAGCCACAGAAACTGGACGATTTCTTGAATCGAACAAAGGTATACCTAATTGCCGTAATATGTAAACACGCGGTAATATGTACGTCACCAGTAGCACTATTTAATTGCAAGAGAGTTATTGCTCCGATTAACTGGCAATTAATTAAAAGGAGTGTGCTTATGTTAATGGTTTCTTGAAATCTTCAGACACTGTGTGAAAAGGCTGTGGCAGTTTTCCAGTGCAAGAACCTAGCTCTGGAGGAAGCCATCAACGATTTGCTGAATCTGCTGCAAGATAACATTCTTTTCAAAGAAGATAATTTCTCCACTGAAACCTCAGTATGCAGCGAGACCAACGGGGCGAATGGATCAGCAGGTTCAGTATCAAAAATTATCATTACCTCATTTGTGTTACTTCTTCAACAGTGATTGGCACTTTTAGAAGGTTACCATCGAAGTCACCGCCCCAGTTCAGTGAAATCCTCTGGACAGGATCTTCGGCGCCGGTCCACTGCAGTATCGCTTTGTACCCGCCCTCAAAGTCTACAGAGGCATCGATTTCTCTTGAGAAGACGTCTTCGAGATGCAGCCCAAGAACTTTTAAGACATTACAACGTCTTGTACGTGTCCGCACTGGTAACCGTGGTCAAAGATCAGTTCGAGTCCTTGCAACGCGCCATTACGGCCCCGTCCTCTCCCGATGGGCCGTACAAGGGCATTTTTCAAGTAGATGCCCAACTCATCATACCTCGAGTGCAAATTAACCCCTCATTGGAAGACATACAAGACATGTTTGGACATCTGACAGATATGGTGCTCACGATCTTCAAGGCACTTCCTCAGTGGTCTCGATCACCGAAGGTGCGTGTGTGCTCAGCCAACAATTTTCAATTAGTAGAAAGTTTGCCCAAATGGGCAGGAAATTCATGCAAAAAGAGGTAGAGGGTTTAATTAGACATCTACAGCTCCTGAAAGAATTATTGGTGTTACATTTTAAATGAAAATTTGTCTGTATTTGCGGATATGCCCTGCGGCTGATCTTCCGAGCATACGCTAATAGAAAGTGGGCTTCTCCTAGCAGCTCGTAGGCTGGCAGTGATTGCCTGCGGCTGGGGCAGGTAAAACAAATCAAATTTTGAGGTTAGTTAAGTTAGGTTTGATTAGAAAAGACAAACAAAAAACAACATAAAAAGGATAAATTTCGGCAGCTAGGACAGGTGCTACTCTTGTCTACTAGAAAAGTCGGAAATGACATACAATGTACATGTAGCATTACATGTAGTTTATTCGAACAATTTTGTGGAAGATTTTTTATGTACTTTGACTATTTTTGTATTAAATTGGCTTGTTTAACGTTTGCAGACCCTACCAACCAAATGGAACACTGAAACGACGGTAAAACCTATTGAATTTGTCCGCCCTAAACTGTTCAAGCCTTACAGCTTAGACATTCAAGAAGAGAAGAAGAACTACTATTCGTCCCTAGCAGAAAATCCAGAAGTTTCACGCGTCGTGTCTCTCTTGTGCACCGTGACTAAAGGTCCTCTAGCTCAAGTAGGTTATTGCATGTACAAGTGTAATTTTAGTTTGTCCATCTACCAGAATGCATTGTGCAAATGGTTATCTAGATGTTGATGCACATTCTTTACTCTGCAGGAGTTGGACGCAGTGTTGCAAACTTTTAAACGTTACCGACACTTATGGAAAGTCGAGTGCCAACCTTATCTTCGAGCCTTCATGGACACCAATCCATCGCTGGCAGAAATTGAGATTAAGATTCTCAATCTTATTGATGAATCGACAAAAATCCGAGATGAACGAGATTTGCTGAATGTCGGAGGAATGGCCATTAGTACAGGTACTGCACTTCAATGGTGCAAACATGTCAGAACAAGGAATTTTGTTTTGATATTCATTCTCACATAGAAAACGTTTGTGCAATGCAGGCATGTGACCAGTTGGTATACAATTTTTCACATTTTTCTACAACCAAGTATCTGATATTTTACACATTTTTATCCAATGGTGGATTTCAGCTTGCTTTTCTAAAAAAAATGTACGGGTGTAAATATTAATATTTAAGGATTTTTTTAAAAAAAATTCGACCACATTTGGATTTCAAGCGTATTTTTTAATATAAAATTTAATATTGAATTTCTTGTGAAATTCATTTCAAATGAATTTTTCACATAAATTGTCATTTTTTCCCCAAATTGTCACATTCTTTCCACAAGGGTATACATTTTCATATTTTTCACACTTTTTCCCACTAGCCATATCCCTGCAATGGTATCACATTGAATGACGATTGAATGACACATCAATGGTAAACCTTACCATTGATGTGTTTATATCATCAAATTTCACATTAAAATTTCAATCGAAGTTAATTAATTTATTGCATAACCGAGTTCGTCCATGTTATGTGAATTCCACAGAAAACTTGAAGGAGTGCATTTTGAGCGAAAATCGACGATGGATTACATCCCTGGTCCGTGTGGCCAAAGAAAAATATCGCCGACAAATGGATTATTTGTACACAACATTCAGCGATTTTAGCCGACGACTTAGTCGACCTATTCGTGACTTGGATGACATAAGGTTCGTGATGACTGCCCTAACAGAAGTACGAGAATCTGAGGTGGACTTGGAACTGCGTTTAGATCCAGTGGAGGCGAGTTTGATGGAAAATTATAACAATTAAGCATGCAGTAGTTCTGCAAGTAATGTCTAATCAACAATTTACTGGTTCTACAGGAGTTTTATGCCATTATTGCCCGTCTCGATTTGGGTGTTTTAAAAGAGGAAGCAGAAAGAGTGGAAAATCTTCCCTACACATGGCAGAAACTAAGAGCTCAAAGCGCCGACGTTCAAGATCTTCTGCAAGAAATTCATCCTCATTTCCACCAGAACTTATTGGAAGAAATCAAACAATTTCACGCGGATTGTGAGCTTTTCTACTCGGACTATGCAACAGTTAGTAACGTATTTTTTCAATACCTTCCAATTTTTCAAACCTTCCAATAGAACTAAATTAATGCAAATTCCATGACTTTTTAATGACTTCTTCATGACTTCAAACAATTTTCAATGCCTATTAGAATATGGGGTCGTTCAAGTTTTGTGTCATCAGAAAATACTGATTTTCATATGCATCGTCCTGTCTTGTGATTACATGATCATTGGTACCAAAAACATCATTGGCGAATTTTTTTTGCAAAACTAGATGGCAAATGACGAATTTCAACTAGAATTTCTATTCTGTGAATCAACCAAAGACAAAAATTCTATGACTTAATGCGAATTTCATGACTTTTCCAAGACTCCCATGTCCTAAATTTCATTTCACGATTTTACCATGACCTGAGTTTCACTGCATGACATTTCCATGACTTTCATTATAATATCGCAAATCAATATCAACATCCTATAATGTTTATGTATTAAAGTTCCTTGGGTTTAATGCATGAAACTCCCTGAACATTTAACAGATTCTTGTTACAGAAATGGCCTGATTGGTTTTGCGCTTGTGTGTATTTCAGAATGGACCTATAGTACCAGATTTGGCACCCAGAGAAGCTCATGATCGACTAATCAGTTGCCAGGTTGGAAATTACAATACTTTGTGTTAAAATTTCATGATCTCATCCAATACTTTTGCAGCTTCTTCAGAATCTGAAACATAACCGTAAATCCAAAAAACAAAACAAGAATTGATTTTATTAACTATAACTTCACAGAATCGCTTAGAAGTTCTCTGGCGACGCTTCACGACAATCGGCTCTGGAGAGGACCTTTTTGGCATGGATCAATCCGATCATCCAGAACTGGCCAAGATTAGGAAAGAATTGAACCTTTTGCAGAAATTGTACAAGTTGTACGGGGATGTGACCACTTGCGTGCAGGGTTACTACAGCACGCCATGGGTGAAGGTGGACGTGGACAGCATCAACAACGAATTGCTCGAATTTCAAAACAGATGCCGAAAACTGCCCAAAGGCCTTAAAGAATGGCCTGCATTTTTCGAGGCGAAAAAAATCATCGACGATTTCAATGAGCTCTGTCCACTTCTTGAGCTAATGGCCAACAAGGCCCTGAAACTCAGGCATTGGGTAAGAATCACTGAAGTGACCAGCTTTCCGCTTGACGTTGACAACGAAAGCTGTACGCTGAAGCATGTCCTGGAAGCTCCTTTGATCAAATACAAAGAGGATATCGAGGTAAGCTTGACATTTTCGCAATTTTCAATTCCACATCAACTTTTATGACATTTGGCAAAATATTATAAAACACACGTGATTTGCTTCATTACAGGATATCTGTATATCGGCAGTCAAAGAAAAAGACATCGAAGCCAAGCTCAAGCTGGTGACCAACGAGTGGGAATACATGCAACTGAGTTTCTCGACTTTCAAAAACAGAGGTGAACTCTTACTTCGAGGAGACAGCACAGCTGAGATAGTAGCAAAAATGGAGGACAGTTTGGTGATTTTAGGCTCCCTTCTAAACAACAGGTAGAGCGCATTGTGTATAAAAAGTGCCAAGACAAGTGTGACAGAATGTGACTTTCCTTATCATGTTTAAGATACAACGCTCCATTTCGCAAAAAGATCCAGTTATGGGTGACGTATTTATCGAGCACCAATGTTGTCCTGGAAAACTGGCTGTTGGTGCAGAATTTGTGGGTTTATCTGGAAGCAGTGTTTGTGGGAGGCGATATTGCCAACCAACTGCCAAAAGTTAGTACCTAATCCTACATGAAGGCCTATGCCATGCACAGTATGATCAGTGTCTCGGATAAAACAATTTTTTTAGCTAATTGCACGTGCCTACATAGTACATATTGATTTTGGCATTTTGTTGCAGGAAGCCGCTCGATTCTACACCATAGATAAGTCGTGGCAAAAGGTCATGCAAAAAGCTCACGAAACGTCCAACGTGGTACAGTGTTGTGTAGGAGATGACTCCTTGAAACAATTATTGCCACATTTGCAAGAACAATTGGAGATTTGTCAAAGATCACTTTCTGGGTGAGCGGGTGCTGAATCTTTAGAATTTTTAACGTTCTCGATCGTAAAAAATCAGAATAATACACAATTTCCAGGTGTACGTTGATATACATGTGGTCCCTGTTTAGCATAGACACTATACGATACATATACACATACTGTATATAGACCAATTACGATACATTGGTAAATGGGCTTCTCCCAACGGCTCGTGGGCTGGCAGTGATTGCATGGCAGTTAGGTGCAGCTAATCAGACATTATATGAATGGCTTAGTAAATTACATAAAAAACTGTTAAAAAGGTTAAATTCTGACAGCTAAGACAGTGTCATATCCTTGTATCGGCCTACTGTACAATTATAGTTGAAATATAAATAGAATGTGCACATTTGAAGCAGGGACTACACTTTAGTGAATCCCAATTTTCCTATTTTGAGTACTGATTCTTCTTCTGATTATTGGTTGACAGATACTTGGAGAAAAAGCGTTTCATCTTTCCAAGATTCTTCTTTGTTTCTGATCCTTCCCTGTTGGAAATCCTGGGCCAATCGAGTGATTCTCACACTATCCAGGCCCATTTAATGAGTATCTTCGACAACACCAAATCGGTGCAATTTCACGAGCAAGATTACGATCGCATTACGGCAGTTGTCTCTTCAGAAGGTGAGGTCATCAAATTGGAGCGACCAGTCCGGGCGATGGGCAGCGTAGAAATCTGGCTGAATCAACTGCTGAAAGCATCTCAACAGTCCTTGCATTCGATAATACGTAACGCTGCCCAAGTGGTTCAAGAACCTGCTTTTAAACTCTTGGAGTTTTTGGCAACATATCCAGCTCAGGTAGTGGATTCCTAGCGGCTATAAGGACTGGAATCATAGGCATATGTAACATTTCATTTGCTACAATTCGATTAACTTTAGGTGGGACTCCTTGGCATTCAAATGATTTGGACCAGAGAAGCGGAAATAGCCATTGTGGAGGCAAGGCAAGACAGAAAAGTCATGTTCGATGCCAACAACAGGTTTTTGGACATGCTAAATACTCTGATTGAACAAACCACTCAAGATTTAAAGCGGATTGAACGAATTAAATACGAAACACTGATTACCATCCATGTGCACCAAAGAGACATATTTGATCAATTGGTATGTTATGTTGTCAAGCAATCCCAGACATTCCCATCAAACCGATTATTTCTATTGTCTTCATTACCAATAAATTTGATTGTAGTGCAGGGTAGGGATTCGATCCCTGGCCGACTTCGAATGGCAAAAGCAGTGCCGGTTCTACTTCAAAGAGGAATCCGACAAAACCATGATTAGCATAACAGACGTTATATTTCAGTATCAAAATGAATTTCTGGGATGCACCGATCGTCTTGTGATAACTCCATTAACTGACAGGTTGTGGCTTGTGATACCTTAGACATAACTTTGTTATGTTTTGGATCTGAAGTTACCCATTTTGGACTTTATAGATGTTATATTACCTTGGCACAAGCATTGAGAATGAGCATGGGA
Organism: Kryphioiulus occultus; assembly: GCA_034687865.1. Taxonomy (NCBI): domain Eukaryota; kingdom Metazoa; phylum Arthropoda; class Diplopoda; order Julida; family Julidae; genus Kryphioiulus; species Kryphioiulus occultus. The sequence continues at coordinate 15,264 of JAQGAF010001569.1, forward strand.
GGTTGCTCAGCAGGTCCAGCCGGAACGGGAAAAACAGAAACCGTCAAAGACATGGGCAAAACTCTTGGAAAATACGTGGTCCTATTCAACTGCTCAGATCAGATGGATTACAGAGGTCTTGGAAGAATTTTCAAAGGTAGGTCGATGAAAGTCACTGCAAGTACCGCAAAACCAAGCTAATTTTCATTTTCAACAGGATTGGCCCAATCTGGTTCTTGGGGCTGTTTTGACGAGTTTAACAGAATCGACTTGCCAGTATTGTCAGTGGCTGCTCAACAAATAGCCTGTCTGTTGCTGTGCAAGAAGGAGCATCGGCAAGAGTTTGTTTTTACCGATGGCGATGTTGTTAGAATGAATCCAGAGTTTGGCATCTTCCTAACAATGGTGAATGTCGTGCTTATTTTCTATTTGCTGTGTGGAATTCAATTAACCGATGGAAGCTCAGAGAGAGTATATATTAAATCCAGAATCCAGGCTACGCTGGCCGTAAAGAACTGCCAGAGAATTTAAAAATCCAATTCAGAACGGTAGCCATGATGGTTCCGGATAGGCAGATCATCATCCGAGTCAAGCTGGCATCTTGCGGCTTCTTGGAAAACATTACTTTGGCACGGAAGTTTTACGCCCTATACAAACTCTGCGAAGAACAATTATCCAAGCAGGTAAGACACCACATATGTATACAAATCTTGCAAATAACAGCTTTGATCTTGGTTCACATCCATACATAAATGTAAGGTGCATTACGATTTCGGCCTTCGCAACATCTTATCTGTGCTGAGAACATTAGGAGCTGCTAAGAAGGCTAACCCTGAAGATTCAGAAACAACCATCGTGATGAGGGTTCTAAGGGACATGAATCTTTCAAAACTGGTAAGAATTAGCCCGAAAGTTCGATGTTTTATGAGTAATCTGAACGCAGTCTTGGAAGGCTTAAGAAATGTCAACGTTACAGGTGGATGAAGACGAGCCATTGTTTATGTCGTTGATCAACGACTTATTTCCGAATAATCCCTTGGATAAAGTGGGTTATCCCAAACTAGAAGCGGCTATTCGGCATCAAGTCGAGGCATCCGGTTTGGTTTATCATGAGCCTTGGGTTCTAAAACTCATCCAGGTTGGTAGCAAAACTGCATGAAAAAGGAAGATGACCATCTTTCATTTTTATGAAAACTTTGTCGACCATGGGATTTCATTATTTGAAGGCATTAAATGCAAGAAATTATTTTACAATTAATGTGTTTTAGTTGTATGAAACTCAAGAGGTCAGGCACGGCATCATGACCTTGGGTCCAAGCGGTTCTGGAAAGACCACGTGCATCCACACTCTGATGCAGGCCATGACAGAATGTGGAATGGATCACCGAGAGATGAGGATGAATCCAAAGTCCCTAACTCCAGCTCAAATGTTTGGAAAACTTGACGTTTCCACCAATGACTGGACCGACGGAGTCTTCTCCTCCCTTTGGAGAAAAACTCTAAAGGTTAAAAAAGGTAAAAAATTCATTTAAATGTCAAAAATCAATTCCATGTTAGAGTTCCAAAATTACTTTGGCTTAAAACTCATATGTGGATTGGGTGTTTAGGAGAACATGTTTGGCTGGTTCTGGATGGCCCCGTGGACTCTTTCTGGATAGAAAATCTGAATTCTGTGTTGGACGACAACAAGACTCTGACTCTGGTGAATGGAGACCGAATTCCAATGGCCCCAACGTGCAAAATTATTTTTGAAACCAACAACATCGACAATGCTTCTCCAGCTACGGTATCAAGAAACGGAATGGTCTACATGAGCTCTTCAGTTCTTAACTGGGAGCCTATATTAAAAGTGAATACAGGGTGTACAGTAATTCGGTCTGGTGCCTGCTCCAGCATAGGAAGACACGATGAGGAAGTCGGCTTCTCCTAACGGCTCGTATGCTGCCAGTGATTGCTTGGCGGTTGGGGGCAGCTACATGCAATATCAAATTAATCACTTTAAATACAAAAAGCAGAAAAAAAACGCGAAAAGATACAAAGGATAAATTCCGACAACTTGATCAGGTGTCGTTCTTGTATGTAAGGCAAGCCGAACTGAAATATGAATACATCATGTATTGTATACATTTGGAGCAGGCACAACACTGAAGTTTCTCGGTGAATACATCATGGCACTTGGATGCCTAAACCTAATCTGTTGGTGGCAATTGTTTAACGTTGTTGGAAATTCCAGGCCTGGACGTACAAGCGGAACTCAACGGAGGAGGTGGAAATATTGCAAGAATTGTTTGAAAACTTCTTCGTAGATATCTACATGTGGTCCACACAAAATCTCACTTTTCAAATGGAAGTACTGGAATGCAATATTGTGAATCAGGTTGGTGGTGTTTGCATAAAGATGGAGTTACATTTAGTCATATGTACTACAATCTATCGAAGAAATGCAAAGCACATCACATTCCCTTTCCACTCTGAATTGCAGATTCTAATACTATTGCAAGGGTTGCTACCAAATACCGAAAATGGGGATCCGGACACACACGGTGCCAAGGAGGACGCTGATGATGGCAAGGATGTATTCGGCACAGGCGTTGGGTCAGAAGACCATGTTTCCGGGTCAGGACTAGGTCATGATGGAGTTTCGCTTAGAACTCATATAGAAAGATTGTTCACATTTACCCTGATGTGGAGCATAGGCGCCCTTCTAGAAGTCGAAGACCGCACTCGTTTAGCAAGTTACTTATGTTCGTTGTCAGAACCGTCAGAACTGGATCTTCCGAAGCTTAATGGATCTTCTGACTCCATCTTTAACTACATGGTAGACGAGAACGGTAAATTCCCTTATTCCGAAGTATTATCAGTTATTAATTATTACAACTGGAATTGGATAAATCGCATGATTTTTCCTACCATCCGTATATAATTATCAGGAAAATGGCAACATTGGGATGCTAGAATTGGATCTGGCATCACCCTTGACAGTACATCAGGTAGTCCTGATTTCAGTTCGATTCTTGTGCCACACATCGACAGTGCAAGAACCGACTATTTGGTCAATACAGTGGCAAAACAAGGAAAGGTATGTCAGCCAGCATCATACCCAACACTTCAATAGTGAGACTACGAGAAATCATTCTTCAATTATAATCAATGTTAATGGTTGAAATTGACAGGCCGTTCTCCTGTTGGGCGCTGAAGGCACGGCCAAAACTGTCATCCTGAAAGCCTTCATGAAAAAGTACAACTCTGAAATCCACTTGGGCAAAATGATCAACTTTTCTTCAGCGACCACCCCCTTCCAGTTCCAGAAAGTCGTGGAGAGTTTGATGGAAAAGAGAATGGGAAACACGTACGGTCCTCCAGCCAGCAGAAAAATGACCCTTTTTGTGGACGATTTGAGCTTGCCCACTTACAACGAGTGGGGAGATCAACCGGCCAACGAGATTGTCCGTCAAACTATGGAAATGAAAGGGTTTTACAGTCTGGAGAAGCCTGGAGAGTTCATATTCCTGGCTGATGTCCAGTTTTTAGGGGCCATGATGCAACCTGGTGGAGGCCGCAATGATATCCCGAGTCGTTTAAAGCGGCATTTCTGTCTCTTCAATTGTTGTTTGCCATCTGACGAGTGCATTGACAAAATCTTTGGTAGGATAAGGGTTTTCTTTAGAGATTTAAAGAGGAATCATTCATTGACTGAGATGAATGTAAAATCGTTTGCAGGTACGATTGGATGTGCTCATTACGGTGCCAAGAAAGGATTTCCTGCAGATGTGCAGGGCTTGGTCCTAAAACTGATACCGATCACTCGCATCCTTTGGCAAAAGACTAAAGTAGGTGCCATGGGCAAGTGATAAGAAAAGTTTTGTGTAGAGATTTCCTAAAACAGGATTGCCTCTCTATAACGTTTCAGGACACTTTACTGCCTACTCCAGCTAATTTCCATTACGTCTTCAATTTACGTGATTTGTCACGGATATGGCAAGGAATGATTGGAACCATGTCGTCTGTCGTGGTCAATGGGTCCATTCTGGCTGCTCTCTGGAAACATGAATGTTGCCGAGTGATATCCGACAGGTTTACTACCTGTAAAGACGTAGAATGGTTTGAAGAGACGTTGATCAGTATAGTGGAAGAAAATCTAGGAGAAGAATTCGCATCTATTGCGAAATCAACCGAATACTTCGTAGACTTCTTGAGGTATTTAGATACTGTCCAACTGTATGTTAAACTGTTGTTTTATTGAATTAATAATTAATAATTTCTCTCTTGTAGAGATGCTCCAGAACCAACAGGAGATGAAGGGGAAGAAGTAGACATGGAACAACCAAAAGTGTACGAGCCAGTAAGTGCAAAATTCAATGCAGAATTCTTGCCATGCATGAAATGAAAGCTTGTCTGAAAACATAATTAAGGAATGAGTCAACCTGAGCCCAAATCATAAAGTAAAAATCAGAAATAAATTTCAGCATTTGTTCTGAAGCTTATTGCCGGTAGACTTGACATAAATACTAAAGTATTGGTAATGTCTGGGGTTAAAATGTTCAACGTTATAAATTTCCACATTCCGTCGTCAGTCTCATTCAGTTTATATTTTCCAGCGTTTTTATTTTTAATTAACTTCTTTTCAAATTTTAAAGATTGAATCATTCGAATCATTACGTGAACGCTTGATCATGTTTCTGGGTCAGTACAATGAAATGATCAGGGGAAGTGGAATGGATCTGGTATTTTTCCAAGATGCAATGATCCATTTAGTGAAAGTAAGTCTGTGATAAACACCGGAAAAAATCCACGGACCAACCCATAAATGATTTCTCGTATCCATTACAGATATCTAGAATAATTCGAAATCCAGGCGGTAATGCTCTATTGGTCGGTGTGGGCGGTTCTGGAAAGCAATCTCTAAGCAAACTAGCTTCATTCATAGCTGGATACAAGACGTTTCAAATCACCCTCACCAGGTTAGATAACCAAACGTTTTTTTTAATAGTTATAGTTACGACATACTGAAAACTAAAATATTAATACGTGTAACGCCTGTGTATAGATCTTACGGATTAGCCAATCTTCTGGAAGATTTGAAAGTCTTGTTTCGCACCACTGGGAGCCAAGGCAAAGGCACCACGTTTATCTTTACGGAGCAAGAAATAAAGGAAGAAACTTTCTTGGAGTATCTTAATAGCCTTTTGTCAGCTGGAACGGTAATTTTTAATTACAAACCTTGAGAAGAAATGAATGTACCAAACACATAATTATCCAAACTGTATAATTTCTTAGTGAAGTTCCAGCTCAATTCGCACACATCGCATGTTTTTAAAAAGCAATGACAAATTATTTACTAGGTCTACAACCTGTTCAACAAAGAAGATCAAAGTGAAATTATTACTGAGCTGACACCTATAATGAAACGCGAGTTCCCTCGCCGCCCACCAACCCCCGAGAATGTCATGGACTACTTTTCGTCCCGAATTTATCAAAATTTACACGTAGTGTTATGCTTTTCGCCGGTAAGACACTTATTTGAACCCCCTCAAGAAAGGGTTTATAAAATAACTTTAACCTTATGAAATGGGATTGTTTTCTCCTCAGGTGGGGGAAAAATTCCGGAATCGATGTTTGCGATTTCCAGGACTTGTGTCCGGTTGCACCATAGACTGGTTTCAGCCGTGGCCACGAGATGCCCTAGTGGCAGTTTCTTCTCATTTTCTGTCCGATTTCGAGGTGATATGCAATCCAGAGATCAAAGAGCAACTTATACTGACAATGGGAGCAATCCAAGAGAGCGTGTCATTCGTGAGCGCCGATTACTTCCAAAGGTACACGTAATGCTCCTTTACCAAATTTAAGATCTAAATGTTTAAAATATATTTTTGTCACAAGCACCACTATCAACGATGATTTACATGTATACATGGTGTCTACTGAACCGTAATTTAATTTTCCAAGTATTTTCCAATACATATCTTGTATACTCATTTTTGCCATTACATATATTTATTTTTTCAAACATTTCTTCGAACATATTAGACAATTTTAGAAAAAAAAACTTTCTCGAATGATGGATTTTAGCTCATGCCTTTAAAAATGTAATAATATTAAAAATTACGGGAACGCCTTAATTTAAAATTTAAAATATTCAGTATCAAGAAAAAATTCTAGTATTTCCTGTGTCAAAAAAAATTACTAGGTTTTCCGGGATTTCCAGCCCGGTAAACGCCCTGTTATAGCAATCATTTTTCATTTTTCTCATGAAAAAAACACTCAGGTGATGGCAGCATAATATCGAATAAAATCCATAATCGCTTTGTGCTTGCATTCGCCATTGTTAAGTAACTGAACTCTAGCTGCACCGATTTGGAAATTTTCAAACATTTACCAGGGAGGGTATGTCAAGTATTTCCAATATCAAAAAAAAGTTCCAGGATTTCCAGCCCATTAGACACCCTGTTATACACATCACCTCTCATTTACCCTGCTTGAGGATAAACACTGAGTTTCTGAATTTCAGATTCCGTCGTGTTTTCCACGTCACTCCGAAGTCATATTTAACCTTCCTGAATAGTTTCAAAGTTTTGTATTCTGAAAAACGCAAAGAAATCGACCAGTTGGCAGAGAGGATGGACAGCGGCTTGGCCAAGCTCCAGGAGGCGTCCGAGTCCGTGGTCCGGCTGAAGAGCGAGTTGGACGACATGGAAAGAGAGCTTGCAGCAGCAGCAGAAAGGGCAGAAAAAGTGCTGATGGCTGTGACAGAAAGAGCCAGAGAGGCAGAACTAATCAGAAACCAAGTGCTAAAGTCGGCGGAAGTGGCGCAGGTCATCGTCAATGAAATTTCTGTGGACAAGGCGGTTGCTGAAGAGAAACTGGAAGCAGCCAGGCCTGCTCTGGCAGAAGCGGAAGCTGCCCTAAACACTATAAAACCAGCCCATATTGCAACTGTTAGAAAGCTCGGACGTCCTCCTCATCTCATTATGAGGGTCATGGACTGCGTCTTATTGCTGTTTCAAAGAAGAGTGCAACCAGTGAAGGAAGACCCTGCGCTTCCTTGCGCCAAGCCGTCATGGAATGATTCCCTGAAGGTAAGGCCAGCATTTTGCTGAAGAATTTATAGAAAACATTAAATACGTAAGACCGTGATTATTAAACGAGTTATCTTTACACAGATGATGTCCCATACCAACTTCTTGCAAATGCTGCAAACATTTCCAAAAGACACGATCAACGACGAAACCGTGGAATTCCTGCAGCCATACATTACGATGGATGACTACAACATGGAAATGGCTCGTAGGGTGTGCGGGGATGTTGCGGGACTGCTGTCGTGGACCAAAGCCATGGTGGTTTTTTACGGGGTCAACAAAGAAGTCCTGCCTTTGAAGGTTAATTGTAGTTTTTTAATTACTGCAAAAAAGACGGGGATGCAACACTACAATCAACCTCTGTTTTCAGGCCAATTTAGCCATTCAGGAGGCTCGCTTGCGAATGGCAACCAATGAACTGCAAAGCCTCAAAGACGACTTGGAAGAAAAAGAAAAAGAGCTGGCTTTAGTGAAATTACGTTATGAAAGGGCAGTGGAAGACAAACAGGTAAAATAATATAGATGCATTCATGGAAGAAATTGCAAACATTGGATCATATGCATTTAGCATACAGTGATGTTATGCAGACATTGCAGTAGTGTGGCATATCATGCATCCAATTAAGTTTACATGTAGCTGACGTTTGGGGAATATCAATTAATCTAAGTAAAATTGCTCAACAACAATATTTTGTTGCCTTTTAACAGAAATTTACAGAGCAAACAACGGTTTGTCGCCATAAAATGAATGCTGCCTGTATGCTAATTAGTGGTCTGACAGGCGAGAAAACAAGATGGACTGAGCAGAGTGGATCCTTCAAGGAGCAGCTAGGAAGGTAACAAGTGCTTTTAAGTAAATGAAGCCATCTACTAATGAATTTTGGAATCTAAGAACCTGTAAAGAACCTTCAATTTGAGACCAACTTGACCTCTCGTCTTCCCGACGACTGCCCATAAAGATAGGTCACCTCCGTGTCCGATGATCTAAACTTTGACAATTCATCCAAAAACTTAGAAAACACCAATCTGCTGTACTTAATCGTAGTGAATATGGTTTACCCATCTTTGACCGACTTAAATTATTAGCCTAACATAACATTTAACATTAATTTCAAGGATCGTGGGGGATGTGCTCTTGACAACTGCATTTTTATCCTACGCTGGACCGTTTAATCAAGAGTTTCGTAACATTTTACTCAATACCTGGAAAAAGGAAATTCACGAACGAGAAATTCCAGTCAGCTCAGAAGGCAATGTTTTGGACATGTTAATGGACACATCGGTGGTGAGTTTGAAGATTCGCGTAGAAATACCCGAAACATGCATCAATTAAGGACCATTGGTTTAATTGAGAAGCTGTTTTAAAACACTTATTCAGGTGGCAGAGTGGAATCTACAAGGATTGCCAAGTGACGAATTATCAGTGCAGAATGGTGTGATTGTTAGCCAAGCCTCCTGTTATCCACTTCTCATCGATCCACAAGGGCAGGGAAAGGCATGGATCAAGAACAGAGAGGCGAAAAACGAATTACAAGTCAGGAAATTTTGCTCATTTCAACAGTTTCAGAATTTCATAATGGCATAGATGAAGCAAATTTCGAATTTATTTTATTTTTTTTACTTTACAAGATTACTTCCCTCAATCACAAATATTTTCGAACGCACTTGGAAGACAGTTTATCTCTTGGGCGCCCATTGCTAATCGAAGACGTCGGAGAAGAATTGGACCCTGTGTTAGATAATTTGCTGGAAAGGAACTTTATTAAATCAGGCTCAACTTTAAAGGTAAGGAACCTGAGAGAAAATATCTACTTCACATAATTAGGTAGCAAATACGAGGTATTTGAAAATGACCTTTATGACATTTTTATAAAATGCTCTGCTCGCTATACGTGTAGGTCATGCTAGGCGATAAGGAATGTGATGTGATGCCCGGATTTACGTTATACATCACTACCAAATTGTCCAACCCTGTCTTTGCCCCGGAAGTCAGCGCGAAGACCACTCTGGTGGACTTCGCAGTCACAACTTTAGGCTTAGAAGAACAACTACTCGGAAGAGTCATACTATCAGAAAAGAGTGTAACGTATTTCCAACATTTAAACTGTAGACAAGGTTTGCATTGCCCATTTTTTCTGGGTAGTATTAGGAGCTAGCCATTATTCCATTGCTAGGAACTTGAACACGAGCGGGTGAGGTTGATGGCAGACGTCATGGAAAACAAAAGAAGAATGAAAGAATTGGAAGACAGCCTGCTATTGCGGCTTGCATCCACCCAGGTTCAGCAGCTCATCAATACATATTTATAACTGAAATGCTTCAAAAACCACAACTCTTAATTAGAACCACATGCTCTTGTTTTCACTTGACTGCTATTAGGGATCTTTGGTAGACGACGAAGACCTCATCAACGTTTTGCACCATACTAAAGCCACGGCCCAAGAAGTCAGTGAAAAATTAGCAGTTGCTGCCGAAACTGAAGTGAAGATTAATATGGCCCGTGAAGAATTTCGTTCTGTGGCCGTAAAAGGCAGCATTCTATATTTCCTTATTGTGGAAATGAGTCAAGTGAATTGCATGTATCAGACATCTTTGAAGCAGTTTCTTTCGCTTTTTGATTTTTCGCTGGCACAGTAAGTCTAAATTCTATTTAGTTGCTCTTTGTCACTACGACACCAATCTTTGTCAAACGCATTTTTTAAAAGTTGTCCAAAAATATACTACACTCTAAGAAAAAACGGGGCTTAACTTGTCGCAAATACTACACCTTTTTAGGTGTTTATAAACACCCATGAAATAAGGTTCCCTATAGGACAGATGATCTAAAGGTGCCAGTTAGCACCAACAAGTAAACACCTAAAACAAAAGGTGTTTATAAGCACCCATTCGCACCTATTTCATGGGTGCTTATAAATACCTTGAAATAAGGTGCTTATCATCATCATGGGTGCTTATAAACATCTAAAAAAGTAGTGTTGCGAAACGTTAGTACCGTTTTTTCTTAGAGTGTATAAGGACAATCGTAGAACACATTATCTCAAGACTTATTCTCTTTCTTGCATACTTTTTTTCATTTTGTCAGCTCGGAGCCGAACCAAGTTACCAGCGATCGGATAGTAATTATCAATAAAGAACTGACTAGGGTTGTGTACTGCTACACAGTTCGAAGCCTCTACGAAAAGCACAAGTTCCTTTTCACTCTCTTATTAGCTTTAAAAATAGATCTCAATTCTAAAAAAATAAACCACAACCAGTTTACCACGCTTATAAAAGGTGAGTCATCATTGCATGCATGTAGACTGAACACACCTTTCAAGAAATTACTGTACATAAATTCAAACCATTAACCTTCGTATTTTTCGAAATAGGGGGTGCCTCATTGGACTTACGAACTGTCCCAGTGAAGCCATTTTCATGGATCTTGGATGTTACATGGCTAAATCTGGTGCAGCTGAGTTCGTTGCCATTTTTCAGTGACATTCTCAGAGAGGTTTGCATTGCTTCAAATCCACTTTTTCAATCAATGAAAGAATAGGCAATATTGCTATTATCGAATTTTATTGCATCCAATTTTTTCATGACTGCCTATGAAGATTTCCTCCAACGAAGCAGGATGGAAGACATGGTTCGATTGTGACGCACCAGAAAATCAACCAATTCCTAGTCATCACGAGTCCAATACAGACGCATTTCATCGTCTACTGCTCATACGCTCTTGGTGTCCAGACAGGACCCTGTCCCAAGCCAAAAAATATGTTGCCTCGGCTCTTGGGCCTGAATACGCCCAGGGGATTTTGTTAGATTTGGACAAAATGTTACAGGAATCCGATCCTTGGACGCCATTGATTTGTCTCTTGTCAACTGGCTCTGATCCTACGGACCAGATCGAAATTTTGGCCAAACGGCGTATTACTGGTAAGGATCATGAACACACGTGACATTCTTAAAGTAGCGGAGGTCAAAGTCATGTAGTGGTTGGCTTGACTTCCACTCCAATAGCATACCTATTGGTTGAACCAGACAGAAAATTAGAAATGGTATATTGAGTTTCAAATCGATCCAGTGACATTCGATTAATTTTGCAGAATTAAGAATAGTGTCCATGGGACAGGGTCAAGAGATTTGTGCACGCAGACTTCTTTCCAAAGGAATGGCAGAAGGAGGATGGCTACTTCTTCAAAATTGTCATCTGAGTTTGAATTTTTGCGAGGAAGTTATGGATGCCTTGGGAGAGACAGAAAATATCAGTCCAGGATTTCGCATATGGATAACTACGGAACCCCATACCAGTTTTGCAATTGGTCTTTTACAAGTAGGCTCTCTTTTAAAGCGCCATGGCAGAGCTTAGCTACATTTATGCACCAAATCAGTAATTAATTAACTTCATTCCAGATGTCCATAAAATTTACCAATGAACCTCCGCAAGGCATACGTGACAGCCTTCGGCGAACGTATGCCGGGATCAGCCAAGATCTCTTGGATTATACACGATTATCCTATTGGCAACCACTGCTGTATGGCGTATCGTTTCTCCAAACAGTTCTTCAAGAGAGAAGAAAATACGGGCTAGGTTGGAATATCCCATACGACTTTAACCAAGCCGACTTCAGTGCTAGTACTCAAGTTATCCAGAATCTTTTGGATGAAATGGACGCAAAAAGAGTAAGCTTGGTAATTAATGTCCCATTGACCATAATAATACAGTAAGCCAGTAAACCTTAAATTTGTTAATAAACTTTACTAAATAAAATGTCAGGGAATATCCTGGGTGACAGTCACATACATGCTAGCCGAGGTCCAATATGGCGGCAGGGTGACAGACGACTTTGACAAGCGGCTGCTAAAGGCTTATACTGATGTGTGGTTTACTGACAATCTGTTTCATCGCAATTTCGTATTTTACTCGGGCTATCCAATGCCGCGTTGTCACCTCCACACCCAATACATGGACTGCATCGATAATTTACCAGCTTCAGATCCGCCGGAAGTGTTTGGTCTTCATCCCAATGCCAGCATAACGTAAGACAATAACATCAGCATCGGGGAACAGTTTGTCGCAAAAGTTGAGCGAGACTCTGAACTACCGTGTCCATTATTTCAGTTATCAAATAACAGCAGCTCAAGAAATCCTAGATGCCATTGTAAATGTGCAGCCTAAGGAAGGTGCCAGTAGTACCAGCGAGACCAGAGAAACCATTGTTGACCGTCAGGTTCAGGATATGCTGTCCAAGCTTCCACCAGATTATGTTGGGTTTGAGGTTGTGGTTTAATTTGGTTAGATCAGATTATCTTCAACGAGTCAGGATTTCGCTATGTAGTGTTCTACCAAAATCTTGATTCCTGTAATCTTGGTCAGTGGTGCGATGATATTATTTACGCACCTCTGTTTAGGTTAAAGAAAAACTTCAAAAAATGGGATACCTGCTTCCCATGAACATCTTCTTAAGGCTGGAATTAGGTCGTATGCAAAAAGTGTTGGCTCTGGTAAGATCGACCTTGCAAGATCTACGGCTGGCCATTGAGGGAACGATCATCATGAGTGAAACGCTCCGCAACGCCCTGGATTCAATTTACGATGCCAGAGTGCCTCTGGATTGGGAAAAGGTTAGCCTATTTCTCCAATTTCATTCTAATTTGTTCTCATTTTTAAAAAATGCCAATGTGTTGGGTGATCAACTACAGTATATTACATTGGGAAAATGAGTTATGCAGCCATCACCATTTCATGATGCGAATCAGAAAAAAATATTTTTGCAATTTTTTCATTTTTTTAAAAAGATATCATGGGAAAGCAGTACTTTGGGATTTTGGTTCACCGAATTGATGGAAAGAAACAACCAATTTGTAAAATGGCTGGACGAAGGGCGACCGGTCTGCTTCTGGATGCCTGGATTCTTCAATCCACAAGGTTTCCTCACAGCTATGCGTCAAGTAAGAATTTGCCTGTCCACTTCAATATCCTTGCTTTTTAGGTCCGTGTATTGTGTGCAATAACATTATATAACAAGTTAGCTTTTTATTATGTTGTACAACTTGTTGAATAACACCCACTCGATTACGTGGGTCATTAATACTACAAGATGTTAAATAACATTTTTTTCTCATTTTCAAAAAAGTTTTAAAACTTTGCAATTTAACACGTTTTGTTATACAGGTTGTTTTTTTAAAAACTTTCCACCTTGATAATTAAAAAACTGCATGAGATAGAGAAATCGTGCTTGGGGTAATGTTTATCAACCGTAGGGGGAACCATTTGTAAAACATTTGCAAATGGCAGTGACCCACCCCTTGACCCCTATTGACCGCATCTTAAAGATTTGAAATGGCAACCCATACCTTGTGATATCTTAAATGAAAGCCCATTAAAAAATGATGAATTTTGGCGTATACAAAATTGAAATCGGCCCACCCAATCCGTCGCTACGCCCAAAAATGTGATTTTTCAATATTTTTTCATAATTCATTATTATTTTCAAAAAGATGAAATTTCATGATGAAACGTCTTGGAACCATTCACAACATTACTATTGTGCATGAATATTTAACGTCAGAAATTTGCACTTGAAAGTTTTGTAAATTTGTAAAATGTGAAAATTAAATTTCTCGTAATGGGACGATATACATGGCTGATGGCCCTTCAATGGAATGTTTTTAGAATACAACGTGATTTGGTGCCAACAAAAGTAAAATCGGTTGATGTGTACGTAAAGCATTGGGTAACCACAGATGAATAAAAAGTAACTGATTGTCATTGCATAAAAATAATTCAAAGGAGTTGCTCGAAATGTAGACCATTATTTGTGAGGCAATGATAAAGTCTAAACGCAAACATATAAAGGCTTAAAAACAGACTCTCTCTCAGGTAAAGCGTCTAGATTATGTCTCGATTCAAACTTAATACCACGCAAATCCAACAACTGTTGTTATCATTTTTCGATCATATTCTTTGATATCGGTCAACCGATTTTACTTTGTTCCCGCCAAATTACTTGGCCCTGATTACATTACTGATTTAATTACAAGCAAAGTGCAAATTTCTGACGTTAAACATTCATGCACAATAGTAATGTTGGGTAATGGTTCCAAAAGGTTTCATCATGTAATTCCATCTTTTTGATAATAATAATGAATTATGAAAAAAATACTGAAAAATCACATTTTCGGGTGTAGCGACTGATTGGGTGGGCCGATTTCAAATTTGTTTTCGCCAAACTTCATCATTTTTTAATGGGCTTTCATTTAAGATATCACAATGGGTTGGGGTCAATGGGTGGGCTACTGCCATTTGCGAATGTTTTATAAATGGTTCCCCCTACGGTTGATAAACGTTCCCCTAAGAA